>JAUZNC010027949.1:0-21755 GCA_034780395.1 Vannuccia rotundouncinata | reverse complement strand
ACCCATTGGATAAAAAATTAACTAGCAAGGGTGCGGAAAAAATTTAACTAGCAAATGTGCGCAAAATAATTTAACTAGCGTTTTACCGGGGTCGGGGGGGGGTGGCCTAGACATCACTATCTCATACTACTTAAGAACATCATTTATTGAAAGAGTGGTAGAAAAAACATTTAAGGGAACAATCTGTATAAATAATAATAATTATAAACGTGTTCAACATTTATTTTTATCGGTACGAATTTAAATATCAGCAAAGACTGATGTAACAGCCAATGTAAGGCTTTTGTACGTAAATATATAAATATATATTGTAAATATATAGTTTTTAATATAAATTTAATTTGTAAATAAATAGTTTTTACACTACTGTCTATGGTTGAGATTGGGAGAGGAAAAAGGGGGAGTCGGAGCTTTGACATCGCAAGCTTCGTCTTCCTTTTTTTGGGAGCACGACGGAGGATAGTGTTGAGGATTAGCCTGGGATTTTGAAGAGTTGACCATTCTCCGTATTATCAAAGTCATTCATCATTAGACAGGTGTTGTAAGATGCACCTACCTCAACGGCCTCAAAGCGAAACTGGGCTAAGAACAAGTTCAAACTTGCAACACACTATGTAGAGCCGTGCTGCCCCATATAAATGCCGTTGCAGCGGACAACCATCTGGTAGCGGCCGGCAGTCCTGCCCTTATTACGCATAGGCTCACAGGTCCAATTAAACCCAGTAGCCTGTCGACCCATCTTTGCCAAAAACATATCGGAATTGTTTCTAAACGTTGGACGAAGAGTGGGGTTTTAATTGAAGAGGAGTCTCTGATCGTTTTGGGTAGGTTGGGAGCGTTAGGCGGATTTTCGAGAAATGAAGACAGATTCTTCGTATCATCGAATTCGATATATTGGATGTATTTCTTCTGATGTTCGCGAGATTCATCACCGATTACATCCAACGTTGTAGATAGCTTAAAACCTGATTATTTTCAAGTCATTTAAAATTTACAAATATTAGACTTGTGAACATCAGGAAGGATCCGTCTTCGCATCTGAGGTCGAGGAAGTTTAGGCTCTTCTCTTGATTTCTTATTATGCGAAGTGGACCCACCTTGATAGTAGGCATCAACGAAAGCCATGTTGGATGGATTATAGTGTTACTGGCCATTGCGTGGAGAGATGATGATGACTTGAATTTGTAGCTGGATCGTAGACTGAGAGCGACTGTTGCGACGTAGACTGGACCGTAGACTGAGAGAGAGACTTGTTCGAAAACTGGGGACTAATTTATAAATTAATGAGGAGGCTGCTGGCGAGTAGAAGAAATATAAATGAATACAGATACTTAGACATCTCCTTACATCTCATGATACTCGATTCACATTCGTCAGAAGTTTAACTAGGCGGGTGGGAGGGGAGGTGCTTTCTTTTTCGACCAATCAGAATACATGAAAAACTTTCGCAAAGTGATTGACAGGTAGTACAAAGAGCCCTTTTTTGGCCTAGAAGTCCACTTTTCATACTACTTATATGAAATTTGAATATCGACAAAGGCTGCTTTAGCAGCTATTGCAATGCTTTAATTTTAATAGGGTCAATATTCAGATAAATCACCTCCTGTAGGGTTGAGATTGTGCTGTCTCGCCTAGAGATATTGAGAGAGGCAGGAGAGGGAGGCAAATCTTCGACAAAGTCCATCCCACCTTCTTCTTTTTGGGGATTGGAGGACATTCGTCCCCAATGGACTGAGAGACTGTTGCTACGTTGAGACACTAAGAGACTGTAGCTGGACTGCAGACTGGAGACTAAGAAGCTGATGTGACGTTGAGAGACTGACAGACTGTAGCTAAACCGGAGACTGAAGACTGAGAGACTGTAGCTGGATCGTAGACTGAAGACTGAAAAAAAATATCCAAAAATAGTTGTAAATGAATTATTTTTTGAAAATTCTATGAATGAAAAAAAATGAAAAATTTTGTAATTTTTTTGTTATTATTTTCTAAATTTTAAACTATTAGAAATTTAGGCATATGACTCCTGGGAAATAGCATATTTTTTTAATTATTATATAAAAATATTATAAGTATTTGAAACAAAGGAAAATTTGGGCATAGCTACTGGCTGATATAATATTTTTTTAAATGAGTGAGTAAAATATTATAAAAATATTACAAATATTTGAACTATAGAAATTTGGGCATAACACCAATTTTTAAATAATTTACAAAACTTATTAAAATTATTGACAAACATATTATAAGTTCTTTAATGTGAATTTTTAAATTACTAGTAAATAATTAAACGAAATTGAAAATATTAAAAATATATACTGCACATATGTATTGTTATTAAAAATTTAAACATCTGAAATTCTTGCCATGCAATCCGTCATAGCCATTTTATACAAACATGAACAAGAGTAATCTGGCAAAGCTCAATGAATTTACTGATCAATAGCTGACATGGAACTCTAAAGACATTCGTCTCAATGGTTTACGCTCTTGCGCCCGCCATTAATAGAGTATTTAAACCACATCCACAGGCTCATCCAATGCAAGGCGAAATCTTAAACTTATTTAAAATATATGTACGCATGGTAAGATTATATTAGAACTATGCATTGCCATACTGTGTCTCATTAATGAACTAGTTAAAAATATGGAAAAATTGTGGAATATATACATTCCTTCAAAAAATATCCAAAAATAGTTGTAAATGAATTAAATTAAAAAAATTATAAGAAAGAATTTGTTGTTGTTGTTGTTATTTTATGTTACTTTACATTTTAAAATTGTTTTTTAAATATATTTTTTTTAATTTGAAAATTTAAAATTTAAAAAAGTATTAATAATTAAATTTCACACTTACTCTGAATAGATGATGGGATAGCACAATTGAAAGAGAAAATAATAAAGGGATGATAACATTGAAGAGACTGTTGGCGAGGAGTCAACCGTCAGAGAGCTCGTAAGAAATGTGAATGAAAACAGCGACTTAGACACCTCCTTATATAGCATTATACCTGATTCTAATTCGTCTGAATTTAACATTTAAAGGTGCGGAAAATTTAACTAGTAAGGTTGCTTAGACGTTTTTCTAGCGCAAGTGCAGGGGTGAAGGTCTCGCGGCCAATCGGAATTCAGCAAAAAAAACTGTTAACTAATCAAAATCGAGGATTTCAGATCCTTTGTTGGCCTAGATGTCACTATCTCCTACTACTGATACATATATTCCAATAAGCTTATTAAGAATCGGCATCGTTATTTTTTCTGTTCGTGTAAGATAGGCATTGAGTTTTGTAATATAAAGTATTCTATAATATAGTATTCTCCTGCTTCTATGACTTTTCTATATATATACATATTCATGTTATTTGACATAATTTCAAAAATGTAATCCATATAGAGATAGTGCAGTAAAAAGTTTAACAAATACGGAGGTAGTAATTACCACTTGCGGTAGGGTCACTAGATGCTCCAATATTTATTTTGTGTAAAATTTATACAAACCATAAAGATATAATTATGGTAAATTATTAGACATTTAGTGCTGCAATAGATAAAATAAATATAATGTGCGATATCAGATAACGTATTAATGTCGCTAAAAAATTCAGTTTTATGGGCTATTTTGGGCAAAAAGTCATATCAATTTGTTGACATTATGTTAGTTAGTAAAATTTATTTTTCTGTCATCCAAATGTGATACAATCCGATATTTATTGTCTTCTGCTGGTCTAGTATAATAGGTATAGAATAATTCCACCTCTTTGATACAAACAAAATGGCGCACATTTTGAATATATGTTATTATATCAGCAAGCATGGTGCTCTCAAAGTCAATGATGAACATCGATTATCAAGCTGGTGGACTTGTGGACCAACGCCCCAATGCTGCCCCAGTAAAACGTCGGAGTCACATGTGTCCATGAAATCGTTACAAGAAGAGCATAATGGCGTGCCTCAGATGCAACAAAACTAGTTATTTTAACCATGCTCGCAATGCTGAAAATGTATTTTCTTTTTCATTATTACATTATCACATTTCATAATTGTTTAATATATTGACTTTTAATTTTTTAGTATTTATCATTTTGTAAATTAGAATCATCGTCGAACACCACATTCCTATTATTATTATTATTGCAGTATTCATTTTTAAGGTGTTCATTATGAGTATATGTATAAATGTTTTAAATGTATTTAAAAGAGATAAGCTACTGGCGTCTGTGTAGCATATTAGGGTTAATTAGAATCAAGTAATCTCAAACTGGCTGAATTTATTAAAATAATTTGATGTCAAAATAAACAACAATTTTCTTTTTAATACAAACAAAAATGTATTACCTTTAGAAAAGTGATGTTACAATCGAAAATGCACTAAAGAAGGATAAAAATAACAATATCAACAATATCATTACCAATTATTCTTTATATAATGCCATTTCGTGTGTGGGAGACAAAAAAAGAAATAATCTCAAATTATAATTTTATTAATCAAATTGTAATGATTTACGTCTGAAATATTATTTGGTTTACCGTAAATAATTATATATATTAGTAATCAGTTATAGAAACACATTCAGTTATATTCTGTTTTATAGGTAAAAAGTTATAATTATTTATATTAGTAATCAGTTATAGATAGATACACATTCAGTTATATTCTGTTTTATAGGTAAAAAGTTATGTTTTTGTTTTGTGACATATTGTTTTGTAGAGGATTGAATCATTCTTCTGAAATATCAAAAATAAACGTCGAATTGAGAAGAATATTTACTGATATTAAATATCATTTTGAAAATATTTGATCTAAATCGTAATTAATTTAATTTAAAAACGATATGTACAAATATGAAACATGATAACTTATATATATATATATATAAATATATAAAAACATTATAATAATAATACTACTAAAGAAAATGAAATCTAAGAATATATTTTTATGCAAAAATATAAACGTTTTAGCAATAGTGTATTTGTTAAATGTGTATACAAAAGTTGTGGGTGGCGTCTTGAAGTAATTAAATTTTGAATATTATTGTAATAAATTTAAACCAAATTTTTGTTTTTATTTTTAAATATATATTTCAATTTAAAAAAAATATATGTTACAATAATTATTTACTTACACATTTTATTCATTTATTTTTATTTATAAATACATATCTAATTACATATTTCAGCATTATAATGGATAGTTTATAAGGTAGCTATTACAAGAATATATTGTTGCAACTTTTTCCAGCTTTGAAGTGTTAAAACATACTAAAAATTATAGTAATTAAACATTTTCTATAAGTCAGAATTATAGAGCATATTTATAACTATTACGTATTTATAATAAAATTATGTAAATAGGTACTCCTCTGGCCTCAATAATATACATACTATTTCCTGCTTTGAAGAACATAACTACTTGATTGCATACCTCATATATAAAATAATAATTCAACATTTTCTCTGAATCAGAATTATAGAGTAATTGTCATGAAATACAACGCAATACTCTTCCTGTTTGTTTCAATGCAATATGTAAATATTTGTAAATATATTCACTAGACTAATATTCCTTTACTAATAAGCTCAGAGTCACTCAGCATATCAAAAATCTTCTGAGAAAATCAGCATGAATTATCTACGCGATAATACTCATGACAAGTAGAAATCTCCCAGACGAAGCAGTACACCTATTGTACTGTGTCTTGGTTATTAGCCGGATCCCCTATGCAAGCTCTGCATGGTGGAGTTTCGTTTGTCAAGAAGAATGCAAAAGATTAGAAAGTTTTATCAAAGAAACATAATGTACGGATATTGTAAACACAAATATGTCCTCATGAAAAGTATTGAGCGGCTGAAAACAAACTGCTCCTCAATTTGACAAAAATAACAGCCACGTTCTACACAATCTTCTTCCTCCCGTGCACCCAAGTCTTTGAATTACAAGAAACCGCAAGCATAACAGACTGATCCCAACAATCAACAGAATTAAAAAAACTACACATCAAGTGTTATACACTACATTCAATAACTTGATCGAAACTACAATTATTCATAAAGCACAATTTCCAGTGTAAATGTAGGAATGTTAGTGTAAATGTAGGAATGTTAGTGTAAATGTAGGAATTTTAGTGTAAATGTAGGAATGTTAGTGTAAATGTAGGAATGTTAGTGTAAATGTAGGAATTTTAGTGAAAATGTAGGAATGTTAGTGTAAATGTAGGAATGTTAGTGTAAATGTAGGAATTTTAGTGCAAATGTAGGAATGTTAGTGTAAATGTAGGAATGTTAGTGTAAATGTTGGGATGTTTGTGTAAATGTAGGAATGTTAGTGTAAATGTTGGGATGTAAGTGTAAATGTTGGAATGTTAGTGTAAATGTAAGAATGTTAGAGTAAATGTTGGGATGTTTGTGTAAACAACTAATTGTATCATTATAATATATGAGTAAGTATATCACTGTATTGAAGATAGACCGGCATAATTCAATGCCATTATTTCGTATAGTAGATTGAAGTAAAGAAAGGCAACCATAAATTAATTGAAATAATAAACAAATACAAAAGATTTTTAGTTACAAAGCTATAATGCATATAGTTAAAATGAAATAAATTACTTATCAAAAGGATATACAAATACATCACGAACCATTCTATAATCTTCTGTAGTTTCTTAATACAACCCAGGTAGGTTCCTTATCTTTTGGACCTGTAAAATTTTGAAACGTTTAAGAACACTTAAAAAATGAATAAGGAACACACCAGAACGCATCCAATAACACTTTAAGAACACATAAGGGTGTTCTAAAACACAATTAAGAACACACAAGGGTGTTCTAAATATTAATTCTGTGCATTCTAAAATACGATTTAGAACACATAAGAGTGTTCTAAAAGTGTTCTGGAGTGTTCTTAAATATGATTAAGAACACACAAAAATTATGTGTTCTAAAATAGTTAAAAGTGTGTTCTAAATTAAAACAAGGTGTTCTTTATGGGATAATATTATGACCTTTTAGTGTTTGTCTTTATTAGTTTAACCTAGTTAGTTTGTTTCTATTAAAACAGTTTAATGTCTGAAAGGTGTTTGTGGAGAACAACTCCTTCCTTACTACTGGTACTAATATTAAGAACACTAAGCGTTCTAAAAAATAAAAAAGAGCGACCTTTAGAACACATAAATTATTTAGAACACTATAGGGCGTGCAAAGAGAGTTCCGACAATTTGCAGTGCGATGAACAGATAATCCACAAAACTTACATAATGTCCTCACAAGTAGTTTTTTAAGAAACAATCCAATCCACACACAAAAGATACCGGACAACTCGGCAAGTATTTCCGGGAAACTGTAGTCCATCTGTCTCTCCTTGACAAGTTTGTTCAGATTGACAGGAAACATTTTGATTGTAACTAGACTTGGATTCTTAGGATCCAAAGAGAACTGCGCAGGAGTCATATTGGTTTGAAGATGAATCATGCTGTCAAAACTTTTTTCTTCGTTAGCATTGACTGGCCAGACGTTTGATGTCACCGTCTTAAGGTAAGACGTCTTCTCACATGGTTTATAACAGAGTGTTTGGTTAAGCGGTTTCTTCTTGAAATTCTTTGACACCCGGAGGTAACATTCGGCCATTCTAGTGGTTCTCAAAAGATTGGTTGTGTTTTCGGTAGAGCTGGATATATTGTGACAAAAATTATTGCCGTCGGTTAAACTTTTGTGTAACATACGAGATTCATCAACACACTTGCACTTCGTTAGCAACTTTTTCTGAATCTGCAATTCACGACAATCATTCATGGTCATGTTGAAGCTGACGGTCTCAAAGGGATTCTTACTGAAGTCCACAACAACATCGTGAACCTGTGGTTGAGATTTACATGGATCGTTAGGAGTGCTGATGTCTTTGTCAAGAGTCATTTGAAGTTCCACTCTGCTTAGACGGCCGGTTTGTGCGGTGAAGGCGTTCACAGTGAAGGTGGGTCGAGTTCCCTTCGCATGAATATCCACTTGGTATCCCGATAGATGGTCCAGCTTCAAAATGAAGAAGAAACACATCAATTAATTCATAACTAATATTTGTCCTTAAACGTATTCAAATTGCGCGAATATATCATTAAAACTTTTCAATGATCACAAATGATATTGTAAATCAACAGAAATGTATTTCTTTTCCAGAGAAACTTCATTGTCCAAATTAATTTTACTTTAAAATGTATAGTACTCAAAAAAATTCATTTTTATCTTTTCGTTTCGATATGTGTGCATTCCGTCCATTTCTGAAGTAGGTACGATGAGGAACGTTGCTCTGCCGATTTGCGATTTTATCAAAAATTATGAAATTCAGACAGAGGTCTGTCCCAGTTTCCTTTTACTTTGAAAACGAATTAAAAAGAGATGAATTTTTCTGCATAGTTTATAAAGCGCTTTTTATAAGGTATGTACCAATTTGTCTTAAAAGTGTCACTTTATATGCCATGGACTACTTTTAATGGCTTTGAGACAGTTTCATATTTCTTGGAGGCAACTAAAAAGTTTAGTGTATTGCTTGAGTGCTTTTTCGAAACCCCGTTCACCAAAATAACCTAATTGAGTTTCAAAACAGCGATTCGAACTAGGTTTTTCAGATCCGAAACGTCTTACCCACTCACCTACCGTCTGTTTCATGTTGATGGGAATATATTAATCCGTACTTTCTAAATCACGACCATTAGATAATATACAACTGTTAACACAATTCACAGCAAAAATAATTGAGAAAAAATTAAATACATGAATTGGAAAAGAACGCTAGAAAACTTTACCAATTTCCTGTAAATAGTTATAAAACGTTTTGGATTATTTGATAGTTCAGTCTATTCTACTCTGTGTATTATGTGTCTAAAATATAAGATTTGAATCATAAAAGATTTTTAAACATAAAATAACCAAAAATAATCGATTTATTGATTTTCATGAATTATGACATTTTAATCAATAAATACTGTATTTTTTTTAACAGCTGTAATATCAACTTATGCATCTGATCCCTAACAATCGTCAACATTATTTTTTTCTGATCGTAGCCGAAAAATTTATTTTTAAAAGCATAAAATTAAAATTATGTTAATTCCAAATATGAATCTGAAAATAATTTTGATTCATTAATAATAAAAAGCTATAAATTTATCTGTGAGTTGACAAAATTGTGCTTTTGGAGTTAAAAGATATTTTTTGTTTGTATATCTGTTTTGTAGTCTTTTTTAAGTGGAATATAAAGAATAAATTAATATAAAAATAAATAATTGGTTTCCGAAAGAAAAATAGCAACCATTTTCTTTCATAATAGTTTATATAATTCACTACAACATGAAATTGTTCGCAATTAAAATACTTTATTCTTTGACAGGACAGAATTATCGAATATTTTTTTAAACAATTAGTGTAGAACAATTTATTTAAAAGTATTCGGTAGTTAAATTCTATGATAAGCTAACACCATTTCGCGAGCTAAACAGCTGACCGATTAAGTCACTGAATAATTTCAAAATATTTTTCAACTAACCTGACGCATTGGAGTCAAAAAAGAAGTTGTTTTATCGGTATTCAAGACCAAGATCAAACCAAAGTCCGGACCTTCAGAGATTATCTGCCGTTCTGTTGGTTGAAACGTGTAGCACATCAATTTAGTCGGATGTTTGTAAACTTTGAAGTCTTTCTCATCGCATAATTTTTTTCCGTACATGCAGAAGACAAACTGTTCACTAAATGGTTTGAAAACTCCTTGACTAGAAACATTTTTTTTCATAGATTTTTCCACCATTTCCCAAACATCTCGATCACTCTGGAAACTTTTATCAGATTTAGTAATATTACTCCACTCTTCATAAAGTTTGTAATACGTTTCGTTCAAACCAGTTTTATTGAATTTGGATTCATCGTAGACATTATTTGGACAAAAGGTGACATCGGGAAATTGAAATTCATTTTTGTCGATCCAATTGTTTATTGTTTTTGCATAAGTATGAAATCGGTTAATTTCAAAGAAGAATTGTAATAGAAAAAGAATTAAACAAATATATAAACTAAAATAAAAAAATGCCTTGCATATTTCACATTTTATATCGTCTTCACTATCTTTGTCGCTCATCAATTTTTTCTTAGCAGATTTCATTTAGCAGATTACCTAAAAAAATTGTCGCTCTTAATTGGACTTATTAACGTTGTCTGACAGCGCTGCTTTTCAACTTTATAAATTGATTCAGAGGTGATTGCTGAATTAATAAAACGTATACAATCGTCATCTCCCTCCAATCAAATTAGTTACAATCAGTAAGACACAGTATAATCAATTGTATGAATACTATCACCCCTGCATAATGTAATGTATACGATGTACCCCACAGTTATACACGTATTTACAAACTAATCGTTTTTTTGTTACTTTAGAAAGTTTTGATATGATCAATTCTCCATTTAGGGGAAAATGACTCAATTTGCCAACAAAATTTGATGCACATATAAATATATTTCACTTCATTTTATGTAAAAATTTTATTGAAAAATTCTATTTTAAAGTTTCATTAAAAAGATCACAGTGAGATTTTTTTGAAAAATTGTTTTCTGTATAAATTCAATGCAAGTCACCTTTATCATTGAAATATATGTTCTGATATTATCATCAGATATTTCGATTGAACAAATCCCTCGACCAGTTGAAAATGAATCACCTGAAGGATCATCACCTTGGTAGACGAGAGAGACAAAATTTCATTCACTGTTAAAAACGTGATATAGTGTTATTATAGTGTATTATACACATATTATATTATACACTTTTTAATAGTGTTATTTACTTTTAAAATAGTGTTATTCGTGTTTTAAAATAAGTTATTTGCGTTATTCACTTTTAATATATAGCGCTATTCACGTTATTTATTTTTTTATAGTGCTATTCGCGTCTAGAATGTCGATTGTGAGAAAAGTAAACATCCTATAATGTTATAACTAGTGTCAAAATATGCCTATTAGACCGCTACATATTCCCCAAAAGAAAATAACTTTTTGGAAGGAATAGTTTTTGCGCTACTTAAAAGCCGCTTTTATCTCCTATACTTTCAAAGAAAAACTTGGAAGCACCTCGGGGGAAAGTATTGTTGAATTAAACAAAAAGTATTTGACGTATGGAGTTATAACCTATGTCAACAGATGCAGATCATTTTTGTACATATTATAGAGAAGGAACGAGACGAATAGGAGGCTTCGTTCTCTCTGGAGATAAAATAAACTATTGAGACCAAAAAAAATTTAAAGCTCACATTTAATTTAATTATAAAAAAACGACAAGTTATCTAAACTTGATTGGTCAATTGATTTATTATTTTGGGAATGTGTAGCAAGACTTAAATTTCATTTAAATAAATTATACCATCTAACCTTAAATGGTTAATTGATTAATAATCCTGAAGATATTTAGCAAGACATTAGAAAGTATAAGCTTCATAGATTATTTAATGAATGTTCCATTTGAAATAATGCAAAATCAAAAATTCCCTATATGTAAAATGCTTATATAATAATAATATATTTGTAACTTTTTATTATAGTCGATAAAGCACTACTTTTTTATATTAAAATAATAATAATAATAATAATAAAATTTTATTTGCAAATAAAATGTGAATCAATGGGAATCTTACACAGTCATTAAGAAAAACAGAATGTACATAGCAGAAAGTAATACTAAAAATATAACAGGAAAAATACAGAAGGAAGAAAAACATGAAGAGGGAAATTAGGAATTGAAGAGAAGAGTGGCTTTGGTGGACAGAAATTGTAGAGAATGTGTTCAATATGTGAGACAGCTTGTTTCAAAAGTTTTATTGATTGGGTTTCTCGACGTGAATTGAGAGAATCAGGGAGATTGGTATTTTGATCTGGATAATTAATGATACGGAGACAGCGATAAGTGAGAATTTATGTTTACTTTACATTTTAAAGGTAATCTCTAAAGAGGATTACTAATCCTAAGGGAATTCTTGCATCTAGAAGTGATACAATAAGTTTGTCATTAGAGATAGTGGCGTAGGCTTTTGAAAGATCGTAGGCAATCATTGTGGTTGCGGTATTGTTAATATCATCTAGTGCGGATGTTAAATTATCATTAATAATAACAAGAGCTGTGGAAGTACTTGCGTTATTTCTGAAACCGTATTGATTAGAACCAAAGAGGGAGTAAATAAAATACTTTTTTTAATTAATAGCCTCTTTTGCTAGAATAGGTAGAAGAGAAATTAGACGGATGTCTGTTAGAGTGGGGTTTTTATTTTTTGGGATAGGCTTTATATCAGCTATTTTCCATATATCTGAATTAGTTCTACTTTGAATTATCAGATTGAAGATGTGATTTAATGGAGGCGCAATAATATCCGCTGCAACTTAGATCAGGTTACCAGGAATATTATTTGATCCATTTGCTTTTCATGGGTCAATAGAAATTAAGGCATGATGGACTTCATTTACTTCTGAGTAGATATTCCAATTATCATCTATAATTTGGATGGTGGGTGGAAGTGG
Organism: Vannuccia rotundouncinata; assembly: GCA_034780395.1. NCBI lineage: Eukaryota > Metazoa > Platyhelminthes > Proseriata > Coelogynoporidae > Vannuccia > Vannuccia rotundouncinata. The sequence continues at coordinate 9,212 of JAUZNC010027949.1, read as the reverse complement.
GGAAAAATAGTTGTAGGTGATTATTTATAATGTCAGTCGGATTTTGATGAGGATGTTTTTTTTGGAGATTATTGATGAGGTAGGTGATTTTATCATCCGATTTTTCTTTACCCATTACTTGTTTATGAATATTCCAAATATTACCAGTCTTTTTGTGAAGGTTATCAGACCATTTTAGCCGTGCCTTGATAATCTCATTTTTAATCTTTGATTTAATTTGTTCGTAGAGAATGAAGTGTTTTCTGTTGAAGGATTTCATTTTTGATAAATGAGATCTTTAATAAGAGGGGAGATCCAGGGCTTATCTCGTTTAGACGTAGGGATCAATTTGTTTGGGATAAGGTTAACTGCATCCTTGAAGACATTATAGAAAACGTTTAATTTATTATTTAACGACTCATTACTGTTTCTGTAAAGATTGAGCCAGTCATGGCAATTTAAATTTTCAATTATTAAAATTTTGAAGGAAGCGATTTAAGTTACTTTGACAGAGATCATAGGTTGTTTTATAGATGGCGGAACATCATGGATAGGCATTGTATCGTTAGTGATAATGAAAACGCACTTGTGATCTGAGTTGACAATGGGCGGAAGCGGTATAGAATCTTGGTATTTACTTCGAGTAGACTGACTGGTGAGGATCTCATCGAGAATAGAATTTTGACTGGTGGAAAAGTAAACACAATTTTTTAAACTAAAATGCATATTGAGAAAGTCTGTAGACATTTCATTTAAATCACCTATAATAATGATCTCATATTCTGGGTAGTCAATTAGAAAATGTTCAATATTATGGAGGACGACCAGCTCAATATCGTTGTAAACGCTAAAAGATTGAGCAGGAGGAAGATGTAGAAGAATGATGATGATTTAAGGAGAATGCAAGGCTGCTTCAATATTGACAATTTCAATTTCAATATTGATAGGGATATTATTGAGCAGCAGTTGTTTGCTGTTCATGAAATCTATCCGTAAAACAAAAATATACTAGATCGATTGGATACACAGAGAAAATAACGTTTTAAATTTTTTTCTATGTAAAGTATAGGAAAATTGGACTTAACATTTAAAAATTAAAAAAAATATTTAGATCTTTGATTAAAATAGAACCAGACGTCGTATCGTCAAACCCAGAAAATCTACGGATTCCCCATCACTAGGGGCAATTTCCAATACCCTTTTTGAGTTGCCCTAAATGAATATTATTTACGTGAGTAGCCGACAACCATTAAAAAAAATTGGCAGAAAAACCTTCAATTACGATTTAATATAAAAAAAGATGTGTCAAATTAAGCTTATAATTCACAGAAATGTTACCGTGATAAGCTGAAGGCGACCAACTACTGAATCGTTGCCGCACTCATTTGTTTAACCGTCCAGCCCATAAAATAATTATACATCGAGTTTCAACTCTTATTGACTCTGTATGCAGTTTAATACTACTCTTTGTCTACTCATAAGCTTTTTCAAAATAAGGATTAAGGAAATAATAGATATAAAACAGTATTTGTAACAAAACAGTTGTTGATATAAATGCAATTAAATGTAATTTGGAGACAATTTATGTTTTTCAAATTGTTTAATTATAGGATATGTCTCTTAAAAATAAATTTATTTAAAATATATAATGCTACTTTTTGTCTACCCATTTATGCAATTGTCATAGAAATACAACGATTTTCCATCGAAATTCTTTTACAATGCAATAAGAGTTCAAACTTTATGACTAATTACTCAATGGTCCAGCCTCTCTCAAAAAAACTCTTGTAAGAGTATAAAAACTCTAAAATGTGCAAATTTTAAAAATGAATAACGCGGATAACGCTATTTTAAAAGTAAATAACGCGAATAGAGCTTTTTTAAAAGTAAATAACGCGAATAGAGCTTTTTTAAAGTAAATAACGCGAATAACCCTATTTTAAAAGTTAATAACACAAATAAAACTATTTAAAAGGGGAATAACATGAATACACTAAAAACCATTAAATATCCATTTTAAAAGAGAATAAAGAGAATAGCGCTATCATATTATTGAATAACGCGAATAGCGCTATATTAAAAGTGTATAACGCGAATAGCGCTATATTAAAAGTGTATAAAGCGAATATCGCTGTATTAAAAGTGAATAACGCGAATAACACTATTTAAAAAAACAATACCACGAATTAAGCTATTTTTTAAAGTGAATATCGCAAAAACCACTATTTTAAAGTGATTAACGCAAACAACACTATATTAAAAGTAAATAACGCGAATAACACTATTTTAAAAGTGAATAACGCAATTTACGCGAATAACTGTATTTTCAAAATGAAAAACGCGAGTAACGCTATTTTAAAGTGAATAACGCGAATAGCGCTATATTAAAAGTAAATAACGCGAATATCTCTATTTTAAAAGTGAAAAACCCGCGCGAAAACATTTTTTAAAAGATGAAAAGCTATTTGAAAAGTGAATGACACAAATAAAACTCTTTAAAATTTGAATAACTTGAAAATACTCTTGTTAGGCCCAAAAAACGCGAATAACCCAATTTTAATAGTGAATAACCAGAATAGAGCTATATTAATATTGAATACCGCGAATATCGTTATTTTAAAAGTGAATACCACGAACAACCCTATCTAAAACGTAAATACCGCGAATTAAGCTATTTTTCAAAGTGAATAACGCAAAAAATAATATTTTAAAAGAAAATAACGCGAATAACACTATTTTAATAGTGAATAACGCAAATAACGCGAATAACTCTATTTTTAAAAAGAATAACACTATTTTCAAATTGAAAAACGCAATTAACGCTAAATTAAAAGTGAATAACGCGAATAGCGCTATATTAAAAGGGAATACCGTAAATAAACCTGTTTTAATTGTATAGATCATTAGGGAAATAAAATTGTTTTTTAAAACCAATTTTATTTTTTTTTAAATTATTCCAGTTTTATTTTTATACAATATAAAATGTATACATTTACATAATTAACATATTACAAATTACATAATTACAATGTACAATTACAAATGTTAAACATAATTACCACCAGTAATAGAAGACAGGAACATCTAGGCCACCCCCCTCCCTCCCCTTTTTTAATTTTGCACAATATTTTTTTTTTAATAGTTGACTAATGAGACACAGTATGGCAATGCAAATTTCTAATATAATCTTACCATGCGTACATAAACTTTAATTAAGTTTAATTTATGATGTCGCCTTGCATTCGATGAGCCTGTGAATGTGGTTTAAATACTCTATTAATGGCGGGCGCAAGAGCGTAAACCATTGAGACGAATGTCTGTAGAGTTCCATATCTGCTATTGATCAGTAAACTTATTGAGCCTTGTCAGATTACTCCTGTTCATGTTTGTATAAAATGGCTATGACGGATTGCATGACAGAGAATTGCTACTGTTTAAATTTTTAATAACAATACATTTGTGCAGTATATATTTTTAATATTATCATTTTCGTTTATTTATTTACAAGTCATTTAAAAATTCGCACGAGAGCGACGATCAAATTGGCAATAATTTAAAGTACTTAATATTTGATAAATATTTGCATTATTTTAAGCCGTCATTTTAAAAATATCATATTACCTTACGAGCTAATATTAAATGTAATAAGGGAGGTGGCTCGAGATCGACGCAAAAATTTCTATTACTTAAAAATCAAATCATGTATGAGTTATATATTTTAACTTAATTATTTTATATTTAATAGTAAGCAATATTAATTTTAATAAAGGCTCGAGATCGAAGTCAGAATTTCTAATAATTTAAAAAATAAAATAAATAAAAATAATGCTCTAGGTGGGAGAGCTATGCTCAAATTACTATTAGATTATAAAATATTTTGTATAATTAACCAATAGTTGAAAATATTTGTCAAATCAATTTCCAATAGTTGAAAATACTTGTAAAATGTTCGGCAGTCATTGAAAAAAAATGTATTATCGCTCATGAGGCATACCCAAATTTCTATTAACTTATAATTATTATAATATTTGGTTTAAATTATTTCTTTCAATTTCAAATACTTATAATTTCCAAATTTTTATTTATTTTTAAGTCATTTAAAAAAATGTATTTAATTCAAAATGGCCCAGTAGCTATGCCCAAATTTCTCTTTTACTACAAAATACTTGTAAAATTATCTATTTTTCTATTGTTAGATTATGAGCTTTACAGAAAATGAGCAGTCAGCTGAGCTTTCATTCGTAATGGAGTTGTTAGGGATTTCAGATACTATGAGGTCTGCGATATTTTCCCCCTCTAAACCGGATGATTGTTCAGCTGTCTGCTCGCAGGAAGTTGAACAGTTCATGGCGGTTCTGTCTCTAATCCCGGCCGAATATTTCGTCGACTTCACCATCGACGACTTCAACGGCTGGATCCAAGCTTCTTATATAGATAAGCCTCTGGATCCCTGGATGGAAGAAGCTCCCTCATCTGATGCTGGAACTTCAACCTCTCCTTCAACCCGGTCCAATTCTACAGAGGAGCCTCTGGACCTTAATGTACGCCCAACCTCCTCATCTACTGCTCTCTCATCGCAGCAATCTCTTCTGGATCTCAGGATGGAAGCAGCTCCCCCTTTAAATTCTACAGAGATGCCTCTGGACTGCTAATCTACTGCTCTCTCATCAGAGCAATCTCCACTGCCAGCAGTATCAGTCTATCCCAGCTTGGTGGAATTGTAGAATTGCAGTCAATCCTAGTTTGGAGGAATTGTAGAAGGCATCTATCCCAACTGAGACATCGCGAATACCTGCTCTCTCAGTTGAGAATATATCTGCAGCCTCTCCAAGCCCGGATTTTAAAAACATTTTCGACGAGATGGCTAAAGATTCGTTGGATTCTGGAACTGCGGCATCGCGATTACCTGCCAAGTTTGACTTAGAAGAATTTTTGATCGAACCTATCCGACGGGACGACGGGAACAGAGTCGAACATAAAGCATATGCTATATCCTTCCTCCTAGTACCACATCCAGGACTTCGAGCCACTCCGATCGATAGCACTTATCAGGTTTCTTTGGTGACAACTGCGTGCACACGGCCATGATTCCACTCACTGCTCTGGCCAAGTAGGTGTACGATTGGAACCAGGTCAACGCCCGACAAGCGGTTTAAATGTTCATCAAAGAAGAATTTACTCATCGGAAGACAAAGCTCTGCTACATCTTCTCAGACCGCTTGAACCCAAACGACGAGTCCAGGAAGAAGTGGAAAGTGCGTGAGCATGACCATCTTACCATTAATTAATAAAATTCTATTAATGACATATTTTTTCTCTCATATTTCCAGGTGCGTATTGAGGTGCAGTTTGTCAGGAATTCAATACGAAGATGAGGCTCCGCGAACACTTCCTCCCCGTGTTTTTGCACAATTTCCGAGGATATGACTCACATATACTCTGTGCGGATGGTCTAGGCAAGGTCGAAAGATGGAAGTATTCGTAATTGCCTAGACAAAAAAGATATATATGGCGATGGACGCTGAGTTTCAGGTTAGGAAGGCTATTCCACCAAATCGGGTTCCGTGACTCTCTGCAGTTCATGTCGGCCTACCAGGAAAGCGTTTTTCGACGATCTGGGCTCTGCTTGGCTGTGCGACTCTGGAGGACCAGATTTTGGCGTATCAACGTCTTCCGGCGTATCAACGCCTTCCGGCAGCTCACACTAGATGAGGATAACTTAGATCCTGCCTACTACCTGACTTTACCCGGTCTCTCAGGGGATTCAGCGTACAAAATGACCGGTACTATAGTAAGAATTTCAATTTATCATTTTTTATAATCCTCACCATCTAATATTAATTTTACTATTTTTCAGGTTGGGCTTCTTAAAGATTCCAATTCCTATTATTTCGTGAAGAGCGGTATTCGTGGTGGTATGACCTTCGTCAGTCAATATTCACAACGTTTCTTCCAACACACCTCGCATCCCCGACTCATACGACCAGACTGAACCAGAGGTGGACTTACTCTATGGACACGTACTTTCCCAGAAACTAATTTTGAATGGATTCTAGAGGATGAACTTTAGACTCTGGACATACTCAACTTTGACTATGAATGAGACGTGGGACATATCCTGGAGGTCGATCTCGAATATCCTAAGGAGGTACAAGACCGCACCTGCGATCTACCCTACGCACCTGAGAAATGCTAACTCCCGGAACGGTACCTGACGGATTTCATGCGGGAACAATGGCGTCATCTCATCGGCGACAAGGACAAGATTTACCGATGCACTACAAAGTTTCTCCTGACTCACTTGGATAAGAAGGAATATGTGGTTCACGGCCGGCTGCTTCAGTTCAATCTAGTACAGGCTATGAAGTTGATCCGAATCCAACGCGCTTTTCGGTCGGCAAACCTACAACTCCCAGAAACTTCAAGGCGGCATTCAACTCATTCTAGAAGGATTACTATAAGCTGCGTAACAACGCTTTATTCGGGAAGACGATGGAGAACGTACGTAAACGGTGAGTAATATATATTAAAATTATATTATTAGCTGATTTTCTATTAGCATTTAATCTCCATCATTTAGAATAAGGTTTCGCCTCTGCACTATCCAAGAAAGGCTGCTAACGTCAACTAAATTGGAGTACATCTCGCCAAAGATCAGGTTATGCTGGACAAATTTATCTACGTATGAAAGGCTGTCTTAGATCTCTCTAAGCTCGTCTTGTACAAGCTGCATTACGAGTCACTCACACGCTATGCCAGTCAGCTCGGTGGTTCCATCGACATAATGGGCGGGGACACCAACTCTTTTTCCTCAAGACGACTGGAATTAACGTGGGGAGGTATCTTATCCAATTTCTCTGGAAGGACAAAGTTATAGATACCTCTAACTATCCACCTACGCATCCAGACTTCTCCAACGCATGTAAGGCACGTCTGGGCTGCGTCAAGAACGAGGCGACTGGGAAACCGTTTAGAGAGTGGGTTCTGCTCCGGTTGAAGTGCTACTCCATGTTGGCGTGCGACGAGCTTTGCTCAACATGGAGATCATTCACGATAATTACAAGAAGGCCTTTCAGGAGCAGACCACCTTTAGCCATATCCAACGTCGAATTGGTTCTACTAATCATCAAGTATGTAACTTTGTGTACTCTAAGAAAATTATTTTTTTCTTTGAGGATAAGAGAATATGGCGGTCTTTAAACCATAGCCTGCCCTATGGTAACTATAAACGTGATGGACCGAGTGAGAGACCTGCGAGGAAAAGGCAGAAAATTCTATCACGCATTTGTGATCCGGAGGAATAGAGTATAAATTTAATATCTTTTCTCCATTTAAAGTGGAGCTTTTTCTTTTTCTCTCTCTAAAATGTAAATATTTGGACATAAGGAGTTGTACATATAAACAAATTGTATTTTCTCCATGAGAAATGGAGTTTTTATATTTTATTTGAAATGTGCACAACAGAGTTTTATTTTTCTCTAAGTTCAATGGAGTTTCTTATAAAGGTTGATTTACATGTTTTCTCCAAGTGAAATGTGGTTTTTATAACTTATCTTATTTCGCATGTGCGAGTCAGTGGCATTGAGCCCGTGAGTGTGTTTAATTTTCATATCGTATAACTTTTTATGGGCGCCCAAAATTACATATTTATCCTATTGTTCAATATCATATTTATCCTAACATATATATACTATGATTTCTTTCATCTTTTCCCACTCATTAAACATTTTTTGTTTTGAATTCTTAATATATAAAGTTTATATTAAAAGATATACAAAAAAAATAAACCTAAAGTTTTAATAAGAAATAATATAACTGTAGTATATTAAATTTATAGCATGATAAGATGAATTTAAAGTTGATAAAAAGAATACGCATTAAAAAAAGTTCATTAATTCAGAGAATTGTTTATAATCGTTTACGAAAGTTTAAAATTAGAACAGTTTTCCCCTCATTGAAGGGTACCACACGTCTAGTATCATCGCATATTTTAATTGCCACAGTATCGATATAACTCTTCATACAGGGTACTTATATATCGGATTATTATAGATAATGTCCTCATTTTTTTCACAAAAAGAAATAGTAGGGAAGCCAACTGTTTGCAAAAGCCGGACAAGTGAGTCTCCAAAAATCATTTCAGAACATACGTCCCAATAGATATATAGACTATGAATTCTTTACTTAGAACTGGTGAATGTTTCGCAGTTGAGGTTTTAATTATTTCCATTTCCGAAAATCCTAGAATATGCTCCAGTTGTTCCTTATGTAGTAGAGATATTTTCTGCTTTCCTTCTGGCGGCAAGTCTTATTTAAATCGATTTAAAGCAGCATCAAAGGAGAGAGTGATTCCATAGTCATTCTGCAGACTTGTTTTGTTGATAATGTTAAAAATGTCTCCTGATGATTTATAATAGTCAGTTGGGATAGAGTATTTAACTATTCTATTCATTTTCCATTTCATATGAGACAATTTTTTCCAACTTGAATAGATTGTGGGACTCTGCTTATCCTGATCAATTTTAATGACGAGATACAGATGTCTATATACCCCTTTTGTAATATGTATTGCATGAATCAGGTGGTGCTAACCATCTCTTTTTTATTGACTGAATAGCCGTAGTTAATCTATTTAGTAAAACATTTTGCTCATCTCTTTTGAAGGCATCCATTTTCCAACTAGAGGATGAAACCCTAGCAAGCTAGCAACACGATTGTTTAAAACAACTTTATCAAAATTTGTAATATCTGATAAAAAACATAAATCGATTATAAAAACAGTTATAGATAAACCGCCATTCACCCTAAAAAATTTACCGTTTAGGATTCTATACACGTCATAAAATCGTCCTTTGAGGAAGAAGCTTTATCTGAGTGGTGATTTTTGGATTAGAATGAGGAAGTCCTGTAATATGTAGTTCTGTATAGTTAACTTTTTTATTAACTTTGATGTAAATACATCTTTTGTCTATGGTTTTTATGCTATTCACAAATGACATTTTCACAAGACCCATTTACTATTGATCGGCATCGTTTCCGAGATCATTAGGTGTATGCAGTTGAGTCATATATTCCGAGGGCGTATTAGTCTCGTTGGAAACTCTATGACTAACACTGCTGGGGAGAATAATATGAAATCCATTGCTAATAGACACCTTCATTAAGTCGATGTATTTAAACCTAGTTGTATATTGTTTATACACACCCCTCAAACAATTATTAAGAAAATAGCA
>JAUZNC010027938.1:0-21757 GCA_034780395.1 Vannuccia rotundouncinata | reverse complement strand
AGGATGATATAGGAATGATTGGATGAAGCTATGAACCAAGGATGATATAGGAATGATTGGATGAAGCTATGAACCAAAGATGATATAGGAATGATTTGATAAAGATATTTTATATTATATATATATATTAAAAATTACATTGACTTACTCAACAACGATAGATGGCATCACTTTCTGAAGAGAACACAAAAGACGTCTAATAATTGAGAGTATATCTTGACTTTGAAATTCCTTGTCTAGATTTTTTGATTGACTTGTGAAGTGGAAGGCTCTATCGTCCGATTGTGTAATCGTAAGCTGTGATAAGTTATAACAAGAAGAAATGTTGTAGAAAGCTACGAACCAAACAAAAAGATTCAAAGAATGTGTTGTTCTGAATCTTAGATAATTTAGTGAAATGGATAATATTACAGCGACAATATTTCAATTTTTACCTTTTCTTTGTGTGCTGAATTAATACTGATGATGTCAATGAATGAAATTGCAAATTCAACCTATGAACGGGAACACAATACAGAAAATAGGTCCAATATTGTAAAATATACAATACCAATAAAGCAATATTTTGATCCAATAATAATATTATTTTTTGCAGATTTACTTTAGAATAGAAGAAAATATTTATCAACACTGAGAATTAATTAATATTGATCAATTAATAAAATTAACTCTTAATATAGCTGAAGTTAATTCAAGCGATTGTCAAGAATTCCTACTTTAGAAACCTTTCCACCCGTTGCAGGGTATTGAACTTGAAGAGTTGAAGGAGTGAATACCTGTCAATGCAATACAAGAGGGTCAGCTTATTCAATAGTTAAGAAACTTGATGGTGCAATGGTAACGTCACAAAAACACATCAATCAATAATTACATTTCACAAACAAACAAAAAGGTCTCACCAATATACGTTCTTCAATCTTGTCTGATTTCACTTGATAACTAACAACATATTGTTCCCCAATAGATGCGCAGCTGGCTTTGCGTAATTCTTTAGCCATTATTTACTGAGGGCCAATTGATAATATTTATATTAAAATAGTCAACTTAAAAAACAGCAATACATAATAGTTATTGTCCTATTAACTGTGTTCAGCCAATGTTATTGTGCGGTTTCTTGTAGCTGTATGCAAAAGATGGATCAGTTTTACAATTTGATTTGTTCTCAGAATCAGACCAATGTAGAAACATGTCAAGCCTAAATATTGTTTTTTTACCTTAATGTTGATCAGTTTTACAACATTCATTTTTCCAACATGTATTGTTGTTTTTGAGAATTGTATTTCCATTATTAACTAAAGAGAAAACAAGACCTAAATTTGTAAGTTCATAAGTTTTAAGAAATAAAGATGATTGTTTTGACATGGAGGCTTTACTCTTAAATAGATAATAATATTTCCATTTTGTAAAAATTTTGAACGTATTTTATGAATGTTTTTGATATCTGTAGTCATGGATATTAATGATATTTGTAAAATATTCTTTGTCATATCTATCTAAGATTATAACATAGGCAAACAATAAAATTCTAATTGAAATTAGGTTTTTGTCATTCATTTTCGTTTGTAAACATTTACAGGATTTAATTGACCATAAAAAAATGATTAACAGAGTTTTGACAGATTAACAGACTTTTTATGTCTAATGTGTAGGATTAACAGACTTTTTTTAAATTATAAGATATGTTTTATCTATTCCTTTTGCCAAAAATAGCTGACTTTGAATGATTTACATTTTATTAGTAAGTGTATGAAACAATAAGAAATTGCCACTATATTACATACATAAATAAATAAATATACACTATTATGCTCACAGTCATATTGTTCTATTGAGATGATTACTTACTATTAATAAAACTATTTTTTTTAATTATATTTTATTGCTTATTTTATTGTGATTATAAATGATAATCCAACAATTTGAAGGAACCTAATATATTATTTGACAAATGGTATTATATTATGAATTATATTCTAATTAATATATATATATATATATATACAAATTCAAAAAATTAGAACAAAACTAAAATACAGAAAAATAAATTCTAAAATTCAAAGAATATGTGTGAAACTAAAGAAATTTAGGAAGTGTTTTATGTTAGGCAATAATTAGGTTATTTGATTTATTGTCAGCTATCCTTTATAGTTACATGAAGGAAATACTAAGCTCATTTTAAGACTCTACATATTTTATTCATGAAATGTTCAATTTACTATTTGTGGGAGTAAAGATTATTGATTTTTGCAGAAATTTAAAGCTATCTGCTACTGTATCTGAAGGTTAATACACAATTTTGTCAGTTGTGTATAAGATTTCTGTATCATATAAAAATATACAGGCAAAATATAAAAGGGTCAAATAAAAATAATCTGAGTAAATTAAGATAATCTTATATTTAACTTTATTGTATTTTACCTGTATATTTTATGACATACTTCTCAGACTTGTGCTTCTTTAAGAATCCTTTACTAAATTTATGTAGATTTCTATACAGACAATATATAAATAGAAGTTTTCCCACACATTATACAAATTTATATATTATATTAAATAGTCAGAATTACATTATTCTGAATAAGAGAAAATTAATAGTGTGATGTGACTCAAATGAGGGTAAATACCAAACAAAGTGCTTGGTTTGGAAGTATATATCTGTATAAGGAACATTGCAAGTGGCAAAGAAGAGGTCTGAGATTCATCTTTGGTTGCATGTGCATTCCTAAAGGCTGCCTAGTGTAGTATCCAAAGCCATCTTTGTGAATTCAAAAATCATTTGAGAAACTATCCTTCAAAAATTAAACAATCAGCTAGCAAATTGTCATGTGTTTTAAGATATTTATAAAATTGTATTGGTATGAGATATTTATTATTAATCTGCTATCTTCTTTGCTTGAAAACTGTATATTGCACCCACATGCTTGACATTTCATCAAAATCAAAATTATTTGTATTTAAAGAAACTAAATAAAAATTGCTGCTTTAATGTTAATCCATTCACCTGTATTGAGAGCACTTTCAATAAATCAAGAAACCTCTTTTTTTGTAAATATTTTAAGTGTTTTTCATACATATCTTGCTTTAAATGACTTCAGTAACATTGATAATAGGCTTCTGATCTTTAAGTTGAACCCACTAGACAAATTCTAGTCATTAAATATTATACTTTTCATACTTTTTAGAAAATTAATATCCACAGTAATATTATCAAAAGTACACTTATTTTTTAGATGTTAAAATATCTAAATTAATTATTATAAAAATTTCTTAAAATATTTGCAAATTTCTATAAATATCCATATAAATAATTTGATATTTCATGAAGAAAAAGTGTTTTTTTTAGATAAATAATCATATCATATCCATAACTATTTAGAATAAAAAAATATATATATAAATAATACTGTAAATAATATTTTTTTATTTAAATTCTAAATATAAAATTTCTTTTATTTAATTATTTAAGAAATATAATTGAGGAATTATTATTGTTGTATACTAATATTTTGGTTAAGTTAGTTATATTTATAATATAATAAGATATAATATAGACCATATAACTTTTTTTATTGGAAGTCAATGCCTGTTAAGATCTAAATATTATTTTATGTAATGTTAATATAGCTTTCTAATAATCAAAATTGTTTAATTAATTTTATTTATTTGTCTCTAAAATATATGATATTTATTCTATTCATAATACCCTATGACCTTAAATTCATTCCAGCCTGAATTCCATATAGTATTTGGAGAATACTTGTCATATGCAACCAGGAATTTTATATATGAAAGAATAAAAAATGATGAAATATCATGTGTACTAAAGATTGGAATGCAGGCTGGTAATCAAATATCTGCTACCTAAATATAATAAGTTTAATAATTAGTGACACTCTCTCTATGTATAGTCAAATATATATTGTTTAATTAATTATATTGGATATTAATTATATTTGAACAATATATAATATCATAAAAACATGTCTGGCAATTTGGAATTATACTTGTGGCAAGAATTATCAGATTAATGCTTCAGGATGCAAAGTGTACCCATTTTTAAAATATATAAATTAAAAAAAATTAATAGATTCGTTATTTGAATAATTATATAAACTAGAAGTGATATTAGAGATTAAAAGCTATTATAACTAACTTGAATTGTACGTTACAGTTTCCCCTGAATACCGAAATCAGAATTTGAAATTTTGCGTAATTATTGATTACACAAATGATATAAATTAACAAATAAATTCATTAACAAAAAACAAATAATTTATATCAATATCAATTTCAGACATATATATATTGTATATGACTCAATAAAATGTAAAAAATCATATTGTCTTTTTTAAACATTTAATTTTTCTGTTATTATTTATTTTATGAACAATTTATAATTATCTGCAATTCATTCATTTAAATAATATTTAAAAATTATTAAATTGATTACTTAATTGTATAAATGTGTATAAATTTGTATAAATGTTATATAAACACGTCAGTGACTGATCTAGAATTTTAAAAGAGGGGGGGGCGTTCCTAGACATCTTTTTACTGAATAAATTAGTTATATTGAGTATTTAAATATATAACATAATTTTTGAAAAATATTTATTATCACAACGATTATTATTATAGCTATATGATATTTTTTGCCCTTTTATATTCTGGGGCGGATTTAGGGGGGGCGTGGGTCCGCCCGCCGCCCCAATGAGATGAGAGTGCCCTTGGCTTTTATCAATACCTAATAAATACCCCTAAATATTGACTCAATAAAACATTGATCTATGGAATTCCGAACCACAAATTCTGTATATATTCTGTGAGTATGCCAATAAATGCATTCTAAGGTCTAAAAACCAAAACAAATTTCCTCGCATGCTCGGATTGCATATAATATAAAAATCTGCTTTTTAAATTTGATTAAGATAGAAATTTATCCGAAATAAAGATAGTTTTTAATATACGAATGCACATAGATAAGTCAGACAAAAAGAGCCCTTTTCACATTTTACTGCGCCCCACCCAATATGATTTTCTGGATCCGCGCCTGATATTTGTATATATATATGAATCTACTTCAATTTATTTGTTTACCTGCTTAAATGCCTTTATAAGTACATGAAACGTTTCACATTATCATCTAAATTATACTGAGAGATATAGAATAATGCAATTTATGCATCGCATTTAAAGAAAGATCAGACTTGCAGTCAATCCGTGAACTGGATCGAGGCCAAATATTTATGTATTCTACGAATACAAAGAGAATGATATCGTTGAGCCTCACAACTACCTACCGATAGATAAAACTGACAAAAATAGCAAGAGTTGTCTAATATTTTTGTAAAAAACTTTGATTGTATTAAATTTTCTACATTGACTTACTATTTATGGGATGCATATATGCGTAATTAATCCACACTTAAAAACGATGAAGAATTGAGTTCCACAGAGACAACAGAAGATCTCCAAATATATCCGTTTACTTTACCCTTTTTAACAACCAGATCTGGTATTAAACAACATTACTCAAAATGAGCACGTTTGCTCTCAATCGGGTCAAAAACGAAATTGCAAGATTAAATAACTTAAAATACTTTTCAGCAGCAACAATATTTCGGTGCACTAATTGTCTTCCAAAATATGAACGTGGAAGGATGTGATAATGAATTAGCTGGGCCAATGAAGTGATCAAGGGCACAAACTCTCGATCATGCCGGCGACAATCAGCCCTTGCAACTTTGATATTCGACAATTGGCGTCGTAATGGAACCGTTCGATCGTGATCAATACATATTAAGTTAATTTACTCAAAGTGGACGAGCCTGGAATGACCACTCACAGAAACCGCAGATTTTTGACGTGGATAAGAAAACCGTACCTCAAAGAAAGCAATATGATTGTCCGACACTTATTGTGCCTATAGACTTCAGAAATGTGCTACACCGACAACCATGCAGCTGTCACACTGAATTATCAATGTCACAGTCTAGGATCTCAACATGCACGATACAGAAAATATCTCTTTCCACTGGTACATGAAATTGCTTTAACTCCAGAAGAGGTTAATTGCCTTACATCGTTTTATGACGAGATAAAAAAACAACGAACATTATTTTTCTTATAAAAACTATATGCACAATAAACTTGTTAACGGAAAAACTGTCAAATATTTAATCAGTTGCTGTCTATTAAGCAATTAAATTCTATTGTAAATGTTATTCTTGCATTAAATGTACGTTAACAAAAATGTATTACTTCTCAAAAATATATTCAACCTAATTCTGTTCAAATGTATCTGTTCATTGATCAAATAAATGATCAATTATAAATATATGAATTAACAGATTGACGGTTTATAGTCATATAATTCTGCAAGTTTATTCAACATACACAAATGAGCTGCGTAAGCTAATTCAGCACTCAGCTAGACAACCAAACAAACCAGACGATCAACGATGAACATCTTAAACTGTGCCACATTCTACAAGAAAAAGTTAGGTTGTCTACGTACCTAGTTACACCAATCGCAAAATGCGCAAATTATCCGACGGGCGTTTATTAATAGAAGTAGACAGTAATATTTAAAATCAATCTAATTATTGCTGTAAAGAAATAAAACAAAAGATGATAAATAAATCGCTAATATGTATTAATTATTTCTAATATGACGCAATGTTGCAATGAATAAGGCCACACATCTGAGTACAATCTTATAGGTTTCTTTGAGAGAAACTATCAACTTTTCCGCATCATAATTTAAAAGACAAACATACAAGGGAACATAATATTGAACCTAGAGACAATGCATAATCTAATAATATTGGGGGTTAGAAGCACGGGAATCATTATAACATGTCTCTAATATCACAAAATTCGGTTTTTATATTCTTTTCAGTTTTTTGATCAAGTCACAATAAAATTGATCCAACACTGGACGACTACAACAACAACTAAGTATGTAAAGAAGTGAAAATTACCTAATCTTAAGGATAAATATGATTGAAATATGTCTACGGCAAAATATTAAGGAAACATCGAAGCAAGATACAGGAAGCAAAGAGTAATAAATACTAAGACAAAACAATTTAGATTAAAAGAAGCAATACAGAAGAATTAGGTGACAACATTTAGACTCTCTGATTCGACCGGATATGAATCAGCACCAGAGATTCAATCTTTACAGACGGATTTTTTTGGACATTTTTTATACATCTTTAGGTTATGTTTCTATAAGTAGACAAGTCCAGGACCCCACGAAAGTCAAGCTGTCGTTATCTCTTCTGTACATTGACCTGGGGACGCTGGAAGCCATGGTTGACCTTCGCTCCACGGTGCATCTGCTTCGTCAACCGTCGCGATGGGTGTTTAGGGATCCCTCGGTTGTTTCGCAACATGTTCCTCTTGGAGTTGGCGATGGTGTCAGGTGCTCTACGCCCGGCACGGTCCAGAGCCCAAGGGGGAAGAGATTTGGGAGCTACTGCGGCACTTCTCGAAGGTTTCTTTGAAGAGGCCTCAACAGACCGGGAAATCGCGGCGTCTTTATCCTCCTTGGTGAGATCCACTTGTTGGCGGGAGGTCTGTTCGTGGTGATCTTCCATCAACGACCAGTCAGAGGCTGATAAGGAGGTAGAAGATTACATAGCAGTACTGGTGAAACATTCTCCAGCTATAGAAATAGTTGAGCAACGCCCAGACGTGAGTGCTGGGTAGACCAACAGCTGATGTCTGACTGGTGCCGATCTAAGCGATGTCTTAAGGCACAAAGGTATAGAAAGAAAGATACCCTGCTAACTGTGATCATATAATAGACGTTTGCGTCATGAATACCAACCTGAGTACGTGAGACCTGGCATCAGTGAAAGAGTTCTGAGTTGTAAACTAAATAAACTGTAACTAAAGGTGCAAAAGATGAATCTTATGTATATGGATCTATAAATACGTGCATTGTTAACTTTATTGACGATCTTTATTTGAATAAACATAAATTAAAATTTTATACCCAATACAGAGAAGCTCACTAACTTGGCTTCAAAACAATTTATATCAAATGAATTCTATAATTGTGATTGATAACAACAGCAGACAAAAATATATTAAAGTCGGCTCACCAATGCTTTCATTGTCCTCATCATCCACCTTCTCGCATGGAATGTTGGCGTCTTGAGTGTTTCCATAAATTCTGAAAGGAATGCAAAACGTTATAATATTGAATAACCACATAGCACAGTTTCATCTAATGGAGTACCTATGCTAATAATATACAATTTGTAGAATAAAATATGATACACAAAATGTGCAATAAGATGAATGAAGGCAAAATAAGTCAGTTGATGAATTTAGTCCAATAAGAGCCAGTTTACATTCCAAGTACCCAGCATACAATCAGGAATTATATATAAAAGAATTAGTAAAGTCTAAACTATCCAGTGTACAAGAGAAATTAAATGCAGGCTGAAGTAAGAGATAATTATTTATATAATTTAAGACAGTCAATAAGTACATGAGTATAATCTCAGCCTAAAATTCAGAACATTTTCCTTATTGATATTGTTATACAATTTGGCTAATTAAATCAAAATAATGCATTAATTATTATTTTAATATGGGATAGCAAATGAGCTATTGCACTGGTGAGAAAGTTACATGTAGTTCAAGACTTAGAGAACCTTATATGACCAATATGTTTAGAATAAACTTAGAGACAATACTAAATGAAGATAAAATAAATATACAAAAGTTTTAATTACAGCAAAATATATCTCATAAATAATATATTTATAATTTCAAGTTATTATAGAATTTAATGTATGGACATTAATGTTTTGATATTTTTATTTATTTTAATAAAAAAAGTCAATTTGGATGATTTTTTAGGTTACCATGTAGGTTCATAATAGAGAAATTCCAAATTTGTTATATACATTTTAATAAAAAAATTATACTAAAATTAGGAAATAATGAAGACATTACCATGAACATAAATTTTTAAAAGGTAAACAAATTCTAAAAGATATTTTATGTGCATTTTAAACTGAACATTCATTTAATAAGACAGTAAAATATTTACACAACCCTCCATTAAGAAGCATGGATAATATAATATGTAATAAAAATACAGTCTACTACAGCTATTCGGAACAGATAAAATGCAAACATTGTTGTTCCAGTTACACAAAAATAGATTTTTAGTGGTATAGTTATATGAAAACATTATTTATGCTAGATTATGGAAACAATAAAATAGTTGCCTTATAACTCAGGTTCAGGATAATAGATAAATTGATACCTGAAAATAAAAATGGTTTAAATGTTTGTTTATAATTAAATATGATGTATGGACAGGATAAAACTAGATTAAATATAATTTCCTTATTTATTATTTAAAGGGGGATACACATATTTAACTCTAAACATTTGCAATTAAACTTAATAAATATATGATGAGGCAAGGGTTATTGATTACAGTGACCCTCCAATGCAATGGTATCAATTGCAAATATACAACATAAAATGTGGATCATGATTTGAATAGGTGATGCACATATCATGATGGCATTTACTATTTTGCTGAATACTTTAACCCTATAAAGGTTAATGATTGTCATGGTTTAGATTACAGAGCATACCCTCATGTCTATTTATAATGCACAAATGAAGGTAGGAATATGTGCACAGGTGAGCTGTTTTGATTACTAAAAAACATTGTATGTATATGGACTGTTCTATAAATTCTGTTCATAATTAACATTTGACATGTTCTGATTATCCATTTGTTTATTATTGTAGCAATTGGCAATTAAATTAGGGATTAATTTGTGTTTTGATAGCCAGTAGTTCCAATTAGCCAGATTGAGCTGTATATCAATTGTTTACAAAACAAAAACTATAATTTTTCCCTAAATGCAAAATTTATGTTACTTTACAATTATATTATATTGATGCACATATGTGCCAACATGATATAGACAACTCAGACCAAATTAACTCAACTTCATAAATATAATTTTTCAATATTATGAGGGCAACAAATAGTATGAATGTAAAAAAATTTGCATGTAGCCCCTAGAAGATAAATCTGGCATATAATCAGGAATTATATATAAAAACTAAAAACTGCAGATGTGCAAAATGGCTCTAATGATAATATTATAATAATAGCTTTAATATTCAGATTTCATTCAATATATTTTAAATTATACAAATTAATAAATCTTTAAATAATGTCTGATATAAATATTTCTGTGCCAACCATAAAAAAATAATTAAATGATTGGCAGGTGTTACAGTCTACTAAATGTTTAGATGTTTTACTCCAGTGGCTATATCCAACCAAATATTCAGTTTCCTCTTTTTTAAAAGAGAAATATGAGCAGAAATTAAATGTTATAATCTCATGTATTTAAAATAATAATTCTGTAAATAAGTGATACATTTATCTGTTTGTAAATTAAAAAATTAAATTAATTACATGGAAGATAGTTAAAATATGATCTATAAATAATATATAAATTCTATTGTTTGAGCATCTCAATACCTTTAAAAATGTTACTATTGTTAGAGAATCATTCTTAACAATATAAAAAATAGTTTACATTGTTTCAGATTCATAATTACAAATTAGATTAATAGTCTGAAAAAGTTTTTCAATGAATATTTTGTATATTATTGTTTGAGAATCATTACTGAATTGTTTAATAATCATTCTCAATCATTAGTAACTATAGTCGGAGATCCATTCTCTAATATAAAAATTAATTAATATTGTTCAAAATTATTGAACAATAATAACAACCTAAATTATATTAAAATATTATTAAGATAATTATATATATATATTCCATCAAAATATTTAATTAATAACAAAAATATAAATCTAACATATACAACTCAGTTTATTAATCTAATATAATCTAGTTCTGTAGTATTGGGTCAGCTAACCACTCTGTAAATGATTAAAAATTGATTTAAAATGATTTTTTTATTATT
Organism: Vannuccia rotundouncinata; assembly: GCA_034780395.1. Classification (NCBI taxonomy): domain Eukaryota; kingdom Metazoa; phylum Platyhelminthes; order Proseriata; family Coelogynoporidae; genus Vannuccia; species Vannuccia rotundouncinata. Next base: position 10,765 of record JAUZNC010027938.1, on the reverse strand, counting down.
ACAAGAATTGGGAAATCTCAAAATAATAACAAAAATTATCCAAAATACTCACAGATTTATGAAATTGCTGAAAACTCCACCACCTTCCATATCTGGAGATATGATTAAAATATTTGTAATTATAAAATAGTATTAAAACAGAGTAGATATCAGCTGATTGATTGCTAGACTTTTTGCAATATTCAAGATGGTTACGATTTTATTATATATATGACCTTGAATCAGCTGCAAATCTACCAAATTATGATTGGTAGTTGTCATGTGACGTAAGTTCTTTATTAATATCAATATAATAAAGGTATTAGTTTGTTAAAACAAAGTTATATATATTTATTTCACTTATAGTGTCGATAAGTTTTCATAATAATTTGAAATAAATATTTGTTACAAATATATTTTTAAATTTGTTTTTTTTATAGTTGTGATAACAACACACGCTGATTTGTTACAGGACGCATTTATAATAGGTGATATATCTTAATTACCTAAATTTACGATTTAATTACCTAAAATTTATAAATTTACGATATTTTTAGAATGATACATTAAAAATGTAGAAAAAGAGTCATGTTTATAAGAGCCTATTAATTTTTCGTTTATCGTTCTTTAGAAATGAAAGAATATACCGTTTTGACTTATAGATTTTTCAAAAAACGATTATATCAGATTAATAGTTAAATAGTTATAATATCTATAAATTGTATAGATATAGATATACTAGCTTTGTTGACTTATATATTATTTATCTGGATCGGCAAACTAATAAAAATTGCATTCAGAGCGCATTTCAATTATATACGGTAATAGTTTCTTTTTAAAGAGGGGAATTCAAAGCCTATTAAAATTTATGATATATATTATATATTTTAATAGTCTTTTGGTCATTATATATTGATTGAATTCCCTCTTTGAAATGAAACTATTACCGTATATAATTGAAATAACTTAATAAGTCCCATGAATTTCGTATTAATTATCGATATAAATAAATTTCTACGCGGACGTTTATTACTATATCATCCAATATTGGTCAGTGTAATATAATAATTGCCTCCATCCTGGTTTATAGGGTTAAAAGCGACTAATTCAAAATTTAATGGAAATCGCTTTATACTTTCAGAAACTTAAAAAAGTAGGTATACTATAGGTCTCACATAGGTGTAATATAATAATTGCCTCCATCCTGGTTTATAGGGTTAAAAGCGACTAATTCAAAATTTAATGAAAATCGCTTTATACTTTCAGAAACTTAAAAAAGTAGGTATACTATAGGTGTCACCTCGAATCTTTCCGAGTTTATAATTACACAGAATTCTTACAAATATTCGAAATTTTATTTCTTACCCAATTCATATAGATTTTAGGTTGAATAGGTAACGAAATAGCTTATTGATGTTGACACGGTTAGTATTAAAATTAGAGTCTAGATATAGTACCTATATATAATCAAAAGGATATTATCAAAGGTTAAATTAGTAAATTCAAAACTAACCAAAATTATACTATCTTAAGCATAAAGTGAGGTCACATGAATAGATTACGAACTCTCAAGATCTTTAAGCATCTTTGTACCAAATTTCAAAGAGATCTAATTAAGCTGAATTTATTAAAAATAAACTTCAAACTATAGCCATTATTTTTTATATATATTTTAGCCATCAACTGATATAATTATACCCAAATAATATTCTGGTTCAAATAAGATCTCTATGATATTTGGCACAATAATGCTATTATATTATATTTGATGTAGTGGCTATTTCAGAGGTTTAAATAAATATATTAATAACATAATTGTGTATGGCTATAGGTCTGAATTTAAAAAATAAAACTTCGAAATTAATGGTTTTCCGTTTTGAATCTATACAAAATTAAACTCAGTGATTCTTTATCATAAGACCGCTTAAATTGTTTTTAGGCTTTTACGAATAACCATTTAATAAGTTAATTTCCAATCAAAACGGTGATGTCTCAACGTGGAACTGTTTACTATATCCCTGTAGTTATTATTTTGTTTATAATTTAAAAGTTATTTTTACATTGCAGCAGTTTATAGAATGTAGTTGCTTTATTAATCATTTCAATAAATAATAATACTCATAAATCATATAAACAAGCAAATATGATAATTCAAATAAAAAAATAAAACCTCCAACATAATTAGTTAATTTTGCGGAATACAAATTCGAGGCTTTGAACAGTCATCTTTATCACAAAGAAACTTCTTCACACATGAATAGCATTTTTTGGTTCGAATATACTCCCGATAGACCATCTTATTTTTCTGCTGGAAGTATTTTGGCTGAAAACAGGACCGACACGTGCTGCAATATTGACTACATTCTCTCTTGGACGCGGAAACACCAACTGGGTGGCATTTTGGTCGAACAGAGCATTTATTTGTGGTGTTGTAGCACCTCCAACTGAAATGACCAAGTCGATACATATTATCATAGGGGGTAATTAAAAGGTTTCCACATTCAAATCTGTATCAATGAGCAAATTAATGTGAAACAGGATTTTAGTGTGTTTAAATAAAAAATACAACATTGGTACTTCAAGTCGCAAAAATACCACTAGACATGCGCTACCAAAATGAATTCAGGGAATTCTAATTCTTTTAATCTTATTCAAATTGGACATTTAGATAATTCAATTATAGTAGAATAATGGAGCCCGCCTATACTTATAATATTTTATTTGGTACTAACCGAAATTCAAATTAATGGGTAAATAATTGGACAATTGGTTTGTATATACGTGCAATAAATTCTTCACAGAATATGATTTAATTCTGATCTTTTAAACTTTCATTGAAAGTATAATTTGACATATATAATTATTAAAATGAGGGAATAGATTAAATTAATAAGTTAAATTGTATCATTTATATTGAAAACATCAAACAAAGGTAAAAAAGAGGGGTAGACACAACTTTTGTAGACAAAATGTTCAAATTTGCATTAATTCAGATTCCGGCAAATACACAGCTAAAATTTTTACAATTATTTTTATTACAATTATTATTACTTTTACAAATAAAGATTATACTCTTGAATTTAATTTTCTCTACAGCATTAATATTTAATAATTAAGTTATTTTTGCTTTTATATGTATGTAGACTTTGCTTTTAGAGACGCCGGCGCTGCCATATTCGATTGGGGGTCAGATTTCGTAAAATTTCCGAAAAATTTTGTGAATATAATTTTTTTTATTAATTACATCAATTCTAACTATTAATTACTATATTTATAAAGATTAAGAAAAGTAATTAAAACACTTATAGGTGGACAAACTATCTTCCAGTATGTCATGTGTGTAGGGGTGGGCCGGGTGGTCAGGATGTCATACGACCACCATCACCCCCAAAAAACTTCGCAGTTTTTAAAATTTGAATGAGCAATTTATTTTAAAATAAGCACGTATGGACAAAGTTCGGAAAGCCAGGATTTGAATGTTAGAAAGTAAATTAATTTGATAAGAAGCCGAAAACTATTGATTATATCAGATAACAGGTTAAGTAAAATAAAAACAATTTGAACTCTAAATTTATTTTTTAATACGTAACAATTCCACCACAAGTTCATTTATTTCCCAACAAAGCAAAGGTCGAGTTATAGAATAAACACTAACTTACGGCAAAAACGTGACGGGTCCGATTTTTTTATTAACTACATAAGTGTGCTCAGGAGACTTCCATTCAGGAATGATTTTCTCGAGGTCGTTCTCTGCAAAGTTCTTCACTGAAACGTGGAATAAACTACATCAGCTTGGGAGTAATTCCCAGAATAATAATTGACAAGATTAGGATGAATTTTATTCCAACACGGTTGCAAATTTGTGTTTTTTAAAATCAAAAAACTAAATATTTTAATGTAGATATCTGTGAAGTAATTCCATTTTTAATGGAATAAATAGGATTCAAATATTAATTCCGTGTTCAAAAACTCACCTGAAAAAGAATTCACGAAACTCAACCAGACAAAAATACACGAGAGGAACACGATCCAACCTTTCATCGTGCGTGTAGTTGATCTAACAGCGACTGTGCTATAACCCTTCCTCTGAACGAAGTGAGGTATCGATTTGGTGCTAGCTCAGCGCATATCAATAGAGGGGTGAATGAGTAGGTATCTCTCTATACTGTGGAAGACCCACACACCCTTGGTGTCGGTTTACGAGGTGGAGTAGTTTTATAATGCTGGTAATTCAAGAACTGACGAGCTAATGCAGGTAAGACTTGTTTACAATACTTGCACCATGCTCAATCTATCTGCACATCAAATATATCTACGCTGAAGAGGAAAAGAATTAAAGAACGGAAATCTACCAATGATAGAATTTTATTACGAAAGGTTTTGTTTAGACACAGCAAAAATACCACAAAATATACGAAGACACCACGGAATTGTGTACATAAAAAGACACCACAGAATTTTATACATACAGTCTATTAATTACTGAATTTTTAATTAATAAATTGAGATTTTTTTTTACTTTGATCACAAATTAAGGTTTTGTATAATTTGTTGAATATTTTTAGATAGATAAAATACAAAATCATTTTTGAATAAACTGATTTCACAATTTCTTTTATTGTAATTTAAATTTTACTAAGAATTAAAAAAAACAATGGTGGATTTGAGCTTTGAGTTCATAGAACTATACAGTTTGTTTAAAATTAGTACGAAAGAAAATGAATAATACAGGTTTAATGTATTTACTACTCATAGTAATATACAATAAACAAACTGATTTTATAACAAATATGTAAATCAAAATAATGTTACATTAATCTATCAATGATCGGACTTTTCGTTTTAAATTATTTATGAATTAAATACATTCTAGTTAAATTATATATATATATAGCACATGTGTAAACTATTTACATAAATACAATGCTCAATGTCTAGATGGTTAGAATTCATATTTTTTACCGGATGATTTCACCTCCATGTCTCTTCTTTCAAACTTATTTTTTTTGCATCATGGTCTGCCTGATCCGTCAGTTGACCAATTTCATTTTCGAAATCTCTTTCAGTAAATATCTAAAATCTTTTCGCTTGTACGTCATGCCCATATATAAAACAAATCCAAACCAACCCTTTATTTCAGGAAATGTGGTGTCAACCCAGCGTTTTGTATGTCCTCCAGGTTGGATCTGGCGACTTATCTGGTTCGTGCATCGATAATGTGGTGCCACAAGTCATCCGTCAGAAACAGATTTATGAAGTCAATGGGCATTTCAAGAGTTCCAAAATAATCGGGAATAGGAGTTGGTCGTGGATCATTCTCCGGGAATACCTCAGCCCGGCCCAACTGACTTGTCCATTTAGAAGACGACAAGTTTACCAAAAATATAATTTGTAATGTTTTGAATTTACACGTGAAAGTTAACATCATTTTATTCATATTTTGACAAACTATTTGGTCTATATTCCAAAATAATCCTAGACGAGCTCAGATTGCATAACCACTAGAGATAGGATTTTACCTTTTATCAATCCGGATGCACATATGGGTACTTTTACCGCAGGGTATTGGGAAATATTTTAACAGGGTTTCCATATAATTAACAGTCGTATTTATTACATCATGTGGGACGCCCATAGAGAGCATATGAAACTTTCCTACGTTCAACATGCTGTGACGCATAGAGTAATTATACATAGAGTTTCAACTCTTATTGATTTCATATGCATTGTATTGTAAATTTCTGTCGATGAAAAATCGTTGTATTTCTATAAAGTTTGCATAAATGGGTAGACAAAGAGTAGTATTATATATTTTTATTAAAATTCATTTTTAAGAGCAACTTTCTATATTTAAGCAATTTTAAGATACATAAATTGTCTGTAAAGTATAATTAATTATATTTTGTATCAAAAACTGTTTTATTACAAAAACTGTTTCACTTCTATTATTTCTTAAATAAATATTTCGAAAATGCTTATAAGTAGACGAAGAGCTGTAGTATTAAACTGCATAAATAATAATTAAGAGTTGTGACGGGCAACATATATACCGACATAAATGTACTAGATATAAGAAGATTGTTATATTATTTTAATAATTTTATGGAAATTGATCATTTGAAGTTTCCAACTGTTTATTTGATTGCATTTAGATATAATTAATTTTAATTTAATATTTGATTGATTACATCCACTTTGGAATAAAACGTTTTTGAAAATGAGTTGTATGTATATGAATGCAAGGTAATTAAAATATTGTAAAATTAAATAAAATTTCTCCAAAAAATTTAATTCGTTGAATATTTACGAGCTTTGCCGAATGCATCTAGGTATAAAAGTAAAATTTACAATTTCCTTACCCAGCTGGTTATGTCCGTGATCGTCAATGTTATTTGTCTTGTTTTTGAAGTAACCTAATTCCACCCCTTTTAATACTAGTTGCGTACAACGTAGTACTTCTGTGATACCGTTATTTAAAATTACTTGAACGAGTGTTAATTGTAAAGTTATTGTAATGTTACAATGTATTTAAGCAAAGTTCGTATCAATTTTCTATCCTTAATAGAAATATGTTTAAAGTTTATTTTTGGATAATGTATTTAAAGGTTTCCACAGTAATACTGTTTTTCAGACTATTTATTAATTATACAAATAGATTAATTAAGTTTCATTTATCGATCCATACTGATTTTCAAAAGCGTATTATTTTTATAAATCAACTTATCAAATTGAAATGAAATTACAATTATTAATTAATTATTTTAAAAATATTTGATTTAAAAATGTATCATATTTATATCTAAAAGCAACTACATGAAATAAAAGCAACCGTATGAAATAATACCACATAGAGAAAATATGCTTACATATATGTATAGTTTCAGAATCTGAAGAAAACGCTTCATTTGAAATTTTTTCCTGGTCATACCGCAGGACGGCGTTACTATAACGCCTATAGGCACTACCTGATATAATAAAATATGGATGTTTAATGAATTTTAGCGAACTCCGTTTGAGTTTTTTAATTTAAATAATCCAATTTTACTTAAGTTGTTAGTTATTTATTTCCTCATTTTAATGATTAAATGTCAAATTGAATATTCAATGAACGTTTAAAAGATTAGAAGTTATATTTTGTCAAGTATCTAGTAAAAGATTTATTGCTTGAATATTTCATTTCTGATAGAGTAATGTAGAGCAGGTATGAATTTGAAGTCAGAAAAAAACCACTATCTTACGGCATAAACTTGACTGGACCCCTTCTTGTATTAACTACATAAGAGTGCTCAGGAGACTTCCATTCAGGAAGGATTTTCTCGAGGACGTTCTCTGCAAAGTTCTTCACTGAAACAGGGAATGAACTACATCAGCTTAGGAATAATTCCCCGAATAATAATTGACAAGATTAACACGGTTGCGAATTAAAAAAACAGTTTTAATCACTGTATTTAATACTTTAATGTTGATATCTGTGAAATAATTCCATTTTTAATGGTATAAATAGGATTCAAATATTAATTCCGTGTTCAAAAACTCACCTGTAAAAGAATTCACGAAACTCAACAAGACAAAAATACACGAGAGGAACACGATCCAACCTTTCATCGTGCGTGTAGTTGATCTAAGAGCGGCTGTGCTATAACCCTTCCTCTGAACGAAGTGAGGTATCGATTTGGTGCTAGCTCAGCGCATATCAATAGAGGGGTGAATGAGTAGGTATCTCTCTATACTGTGGAAGACCCACACACTCTAGGGTAAGTCTAATCTATTTTCCCTCTAATGTGTCATTATATCAAAGAACAGAACAAATTGAAATCGAGTTAATAATATTATCTTTAATTGTGTCTACTTCTCATATGTTTTTGTAAAGACAGACGATGGAAAAATGAGTGTTTTACGTAATTTAAAGGTTTCAAAATGACATAAAAATAAGTGATAATAAACACACCGAATATTCAGTGTTGAAAAATGTTCTTGCTACAATATATAGCTTGCATTACAAAGAAAATAATTAATTAGTTCTGTTTTTATTAGATAGATGCTTTTAATTTCACAACATGAATTCGCTCGAAAATAAAGGGCTTACACTTTCATTATGCAAAATACATGATCAACTGAACAAATTAAGTTTGTAGCTTTTATTATCAGGCATGATTTTGGAGGCATTTAAAAATACGGAAATTATTGAAATATGGACGATCTTGTGAACTTATCGCAGGTGACAACAACCATATTTTAGCAAACCAATAATGTCTATATAAACAAGTTAGTGAACAACAAATATAAATCACTATACAACATGTGTTTGTTTAAAGATACTGAACAACAAATATTATTAGAGATATATATTGATAATAAGTAAAAACGATGATAAGTTCAATACTTAAAAGATCATTTAAAAGATATTTTCACAAACTTTTAATGTTGATAATTGCCTCACCCCCCATGACATTGAATTTTATTACAGTTTAGGACGATTCTGAAAAACGATCCATTTGACCTAAAAAAATACGGAAAAAAACCATGCCTGTATTATATACATTTTTATTTACAATTTTAACTATTGGATAACTAATGTATAAGAAAATCAATGTTCCTTTCTATAAAACTTCTATCCGATTTATGTGTGCGATTACAAACAAATGGTTTCACTTTTTTGACCCAAAAGTATTCAATAGAATTATTTATTTAATCTATAAATTATTGTTCCTACAAATTAAAGTTTTAAAAAACGATTTAATTATAACCTTAAATTTACTCTTAGTATTACCTATGATATTAAACGTAAATCAAGTTATGAAATAATAAAGGTATAAAGGCAGCCTCACAATCACATGTGAATGAAGTGATGGAACGAAAAGGATGTCCATATTTACTTCAATAATAATTTACACGAAAACTTCAACTAAGAGAATGTTTTTAGTAGACTGATTGTATGTTTCATTTGTTTTCTTACAGCATGTGACTTTGCAAACAATTAAGAGGTCGGCAGATGTCAAAATCCGTTCGTTTTTGATTAAGCTGCAGGTCACCTATGATTTTATCTGCATGTTGCGATCACTCCTTAACAACATTTTTAGGTCCTTCGCGGAGTTTACCGTAGTTTGATTAAGTAGTATGTAGAAGAAACATGTATTTATAAATAAATTGTACAATATTAACAATAATCGTCTCCAGCCACACAAAATGTTCATCAAAACGAGATAAATGATCAACTTGTAAACCAGACAAAAGAAATCTTATATTAGTAACAACCAAAGGCAATCAATAAAAAATACACAAATGTCAATACGTATATCAAAACTTGGATAAATATGAATGCAAATCATTTTGTAGAGATCAATAAATAGTTTTCGTTCAATTTTTTACAGTATGAAAACATAATACAAATTAGATTGATCCTCACATTTAGTATAAATATATTGAGTTGATGTCGAGACAATGTTTCATATTATTTATCTAGACCGGCAAACTGACCAATATTTGCTAGTAATAAACGTCCGCGGAGGAATATATCTATATCGATAATCAATAAGAAATTCATGGGAGTAATTTATGCATTTCAATTATATACGGTATTAGTTTCGTTATTAAGAGGGAATTCATTCAATATATAATGACCAAAAGCCTATTAAAATATATAATATTGATTGAATTCCTTCTTTAAAACGAAATATTACCGTATATAATTGAAATGCGATCTGGACGTTTTTTGATCAGTTTGCCGGTCTAGATAAATAATATACAAGCCAATGATTTAAAGTATCCACAGTTGTAATTATATATTAATTCAAAAGAGAAAGACCACAACTTCAGCCCAAATCCGAAATCGAAACAAATCACTAAAACAAACTGCTCTTTCGAGTGTGCTTCTTCCTTTTGGTGCGATCAAGGTGCACAACAGGACTGAAGGAAGTGTTCACAAGAGAAGGTCTTCGTGCCCGAAGCAGGCTGGCTGGTGGAGGAGACTGACAGACATGAGCATGCTCAACAATGGAACCTCGAACCCCGCCCTGCACACAGCGGGCCTGGGTACACGTGATACACTTGTCCCAGCTCACCCAGACGTCGTCAGAAGCACGCGGGGAAGACCCAATGGCCGCCAACACATTCGAGAAGAGACGGTCGGCCTCCAGATGGAGCTCCCAGGTCCACTCCAGCTGCCAATGCGTCAGTTGAGACAAGGAGACACTGGGCTGGTCTCTGCTGGGAAGGTTGGCCAGAATGTTGGCCAAGAGGAGGTCCACGGAGCTGGATTCGACTTCTTCTGCGTCTTCGTCCACGATGGACGCCATCTGATTCCCCTCTAGAGTTACACAGAGTTGTGATCAGAGCAATCAGGAGCGAAGTCAGCAGACAGTTGGAGGTACAAAAGTTAACAATTAAGGATAACAGCTGCACGGCTCGTGTTTTGAGAACACTAGAAATAATTTGTGCATCAGTAAATGAGTTATATTAAAACACTTGATGAATAAAATATTATGAATATAATGGATCAAGTAATTAAAAACGATAAATTGATTTACTTCACTTGATTCTTGAATCTGCACCTCCACCAACAAGATCTTCACCTCAAACCCCTCCAAACCAATCTGCACCTTCATCAACAACATCTCCACCTCAAACCCCTTCACCAACAAGATCTTCACCTCAAACCCCTCCAAACCAATCTGCACCTTCATCAACAACATCTCCACCTCAAACCCCTTCACCAACAAGATCTTCACCTCAAACCCCTCCAAACCAATCTGCACCTTCATCAACAACATCTCCACCTCAAACCCCT
>JAUZNC010027927.1:0-21758 GCA_034780395.1 Vannuccia rotundouncinata | reverse complement strand
AATGCAACTTGCAATAGAAAAATGGAGTGCATGATTCGCTAAATGTAATAAATGCAACTTGCAATAGAAAAATGGAGCGCATGATCCACTAAATGTAATAAATGTAACTTGCAATAGAAAAATGGAGCGCATGATTCGCTAAATGTAATAAATGCAACTTGCATTAGAAAAATGGAGTGCATGATTCGCTAAATGTAATAAATGCAACTTGCAATAGAAAAATGGAGTGCATGATTCACTAAATGTAGTAAATGCAACTTGCATTAGAAAAATGGAATGCATGATTCGCTAAATGTAGTAAATGCAACTTGCAATAGAAAAATGGAGCGCATGATTCGCTAAATGTAGTAAATGCAACTTGCAATAGAAAAATGGAGTGCATGATTCGCTAAATGTATTAAATGCAACTTGCAATTGAAAAATGGCAAATCTAAATAGTTAACAGCATATAAAGAATAATTTATTATAATTGTTCAAACCTATTTTTGATCTCTTAATTATCCATCATAAGTAAACTACAGATATTGATTAAATTATATTGGATTATGTTTTGAACTTACATCATCTACAATTTGATTTTCTCATGGTGCCAGGTGTTCATTATTCCTTGGTGGTCGCGTATTTATGTGTTCCTGTGTTTGTTTCAGGGTCTTTCTTAGTGGGAATTTCATTTTTTTAATCATTTTGTACAATTCGTTCTATTTTTTTCTATCGATTACAAATAATGATAGAAATAATATCTTAGAACTATTTGCTTTTAGTTTGTTAAAAATTAATCCATCATTTTTAGAGTTGAAAGCGTCGAAGCAGTACCAGCTTGGGTGCAAAGGGCTCGCCGTGAAGAGACACCTGAATCAGATCTTTACTCTGCTTACAACCCTCTTCCGCCCTCCTTCAAGAGGCCTCTGGTCCCCACACCCAACCCTCCAATCACACTCAATGAATCAGTTCGCTTCAACACTCGTGTCCTTCCTATTGGCGACCCCACCATTTACGTTGCCTGGTACAAGAATAATTTCCCGTTAAATGAAGGTAGACAAAGTTATTTATTTTGATTAAAAACTGATTATTAAAATAACTGCGTTTATGTTTCAGAACCAAGGTTTCGAACAAGCTTTGATCGGGGTTACGCTACATTAGAAATCGATTACTTTTCAGCCAGTGATCAGGGCGTGTATCATTGTGTGGTTCAGAACAGCAGAGGTTACGCCGAGAGTAATCGCGTGGATATGCGGTAATAAGCAGTTAATGCGCTTCTTATATTTCCAATAAATAATTGATATAATGTGGTGAACTTATTATATAGTGAATATTATTAAAATCGTAAATACTTTTATTATTACTTGCATGGTTCTGGGTTTTGGTTAAAGCATTTTGTATCACTTGGTTTCCTTGTAAACACAGCATAATTTAACTTTAAGAATATTTATAATCTTTCTCCTATAGACATGAAAATGAAAACGATATGAGTTCTTCAATGACTCTTTTTCACAGGTATTCTTCACCAACCCAAAGTCCTCCAAAAAAAAAGATTATATTAGTATTTTCTCCTCACCTTTCCTCTCCTATCCTCTTCCCAAATCTTTTCCTCGTTTATTTTAACATTTTTAACATTGATTTGTTACCCTTTACAAACTTAACAATTAAAACACGCACAAGTTGTGGAAAGACCACTATCACTTTTCGCTTTTACTACAAACTGACAATTTTTAACGTTTTAATTTAGTACCATATTATAATTTCACTGTTCAATGTCGGCAATTATAAAAATAACAATTTATCATCAAAGCTCAATATTTCTCATTTTTGTTAATTGAAATACGGTATTGTGACCTAGATAGTTGTGACCTAGATAATTGTGACCTAGATAGTTGTGACCTAGATAATTGTGACCTAGATAATCGTGACCTAGATAGTTATGACCTATTTATTGGATTATTGTGACCTAGATAGTTCTGACCTAGATAATATTAATATTTAGATATTTAGTAATGCAAGCATCGTTGATAAGATTTTTATTAGATTATTTTTACCTTAATAAAACAATTTAGTGTATAATTAATTAGATGATTTCTTTTAATAAAGATTAATTTTACAAATTATTTATTACCGTTTTAATAATAAAAACAATAAAAAATTTCAATTCAATGAAATTGAAACTATTTGTTGTAATATTCGCAATCATATTTTTAACGATAAATAAAACAGAATTTTTTTCAAATAAATTTATAAAACTGATCAATAAAACTTCTATTTTGGATACCCTTAATTGTTATAGTAGTGACGCGGGTGCTCACGGCCACGGCAACATGGAAAACACAGCGCCCAGTCGTCCTTCAATAGTGCGTCCTCCAGGTCCCGTTTCAGTCACCGAAGGCGACACCGCCAAGTTTATTTCCCGAATCATGGGCTACCCAGCGCCGCATGTAACCTGGTTTGTCAACGGAGAGGAAATCATGCCCAGCGCCCATCACATGGTCAACTTTGATGGTCTTGTCCACAGTTTGGAGGTAGTCAAATGTTCGTCGGCTGATGTCGGTAGGATCGAGCTGGTTGCACACAATTTGCACGGTATGGATCGGGCGCAAGCCAGTCTCGAGGTTCACAATAAAGCTCCAGAATGGCAATCACATCTGAGGAATCCTCCACCAAGTAAACTTGGACTTTATGAGCAACTAAAAAAGTTTATATCATAGATATTTAATTGTTTATACAAAGATTGGACATCTATGTAAGTAAGAAGCGTTTTCGCCAACAATTGGCAAGAAATTTTGAGGCTGTTGTGGTATAGAAAATTTTATTAGATGTACTTGAAAACGACCAAGAATGGTGATGTTACAGTTTTGGCTAAGAACATTTTATAAAATTCGGTTAAAAACAACGGCTTGTTATCAAAAAGCGCAAAATTACATAGATATTGAAAGCCATAGACAGGCAGAACAGTTTTCAGAATTTGTGTTATCAGGGAACAGCACAATTAACAATTTATCTTTAAATAGGCTCGTACTCATGTCAATAGTTTTGTCTGTATTCATCACTAAGTTGCGTCTTTGAATTTGATTCATTGATATCGTAATTAACTTCTCTAGATTGACATACTACTACGTTTTATACGTAAGACAGCGTCCGATATAAAAACGGCAAATCAATAGCAAACTGATTTAATTAAATAAACTCAAATAAACAATTCTCCAAAAAACATATAGTTTTAAATATAGAATATGCGACAATAAAACTCATAATATGTATAAAAATTTAAAGAACTTACTTGTGCAAAGATATATTAACCGATTTGGTCTAAAATTTATGGGCAGAACGAGATTTAACAATTTTGTCTTTTTGCCCGTTTTTATTTCGGACATAATTTAAGTAAGTTTGTCGATCTAGATTAATATTATTACGATATCAATGGTTAGATGACCTCCGTGTGTCATTCTTTTAAAATATGTCTTTTAAGTTGATATTTAAAACATGATTATCGAAGTCTCAAATCACTCCGAATAACATTGCAGAAGAGGCACATATGCGAAAGCTTCCTCCAAAAGTCTGGCCACCAACAATCACACTACAGCTTCAAAGTTGTACCGTTAACGAGGGGAAACCTGTTCGGTGAGACCAGTTTGCTTAAAATAGAGAAAAACATCCTCAAACGAGTTAATTTATTTATTCACCGAAGGATGTTGCTTATTATTCAAGATTTCAGGTCCAGTTTGAAGGAATGCCTCCACCCCAAGTTCACTGGTTCAGAGAAGGTTACGAAGTCCACTCATCGCCGGATTTCCAAGTAAGAATGGTTGACAATTTGTTCAAATAAAACTCGAAATGAAAAGAGATTTTCTAAATCAACTAAATCAACGTCGCCAGGTTCTCAACGGAGAGAAGAACAGCGTGTTCCACATACCCGAAGCTTTTGTCGAAGACTCTGGAGTGTTTGCAGTCAAGATTCAAAACAGTCAAGGATCCGTCACCTCGCAGGCTACTCTCACAGTGTTGTCAAGTAAAGATGTTCAACTATCTCCTCTATTCAAGTTACAATAAGCAGCCTTCACATGCAATGATCTCTCTCTCCACAGACTTAGGAGGACCAGCTCCAGCACAAGCTGCGGCCCCAACAAAAGCTCCTGGACCTGTCCCCATTGCGGCCCAACCCATGGATGACGGCAAGTTAAAAATTCTGCGTCAACTTGTCCCCGTGTCGGTGAAGGAAGGCGAAGAAGCCGACTTCGATTTACAGGTGTCCGGAAAACCTCCATTGACGGCGCACTGGTTCAAGAATGGAAAACCTGTTGATGATAACCCAGATTACAAAGTAATTAGGATCGACTTCTTAATCATTTATTTACCAGAAAGAAGTCTTTTACCAGAAAGACTTCAAACATTAGTTCATATTATAGTGTAACAAAGTATTGTTACCGTCTATTTTGATGAAACATATCAAAATTTTAAAATCAATTGAAATAAATTTATAATACTGTGATTATTCAAACTTATCCTTTAATGCTTATTTCCAGATCTTTGTCAAACAAAATGTTTTCAGTCTTCACATCCCAGATGTTTTTGAAGACGATGCAGGAAACTTTATGGTCAGAATTTCTAATCAACTTGGAAAAGTAGAGTCAGTAGCGGCGCTGGCTGTCAAGGGTGGGGATCAATTCTCTTCTTACTTCATTTACTGTTGTCTGCGTGCATGCCGTTATTGCATTTTATGCCAAAAATAGTAGATATTGTATATATATAAATAGTAGATATCTAAAAAATGGTATGCCATATATTTTAGTAGAATTAAATGATTTATGCAAACAATAATTGCAATTTACATGTATTTACTTATATTACAATCCGAATAAATTATTCCGTCATTTTATTTTAGCCGCACCTGGAAAACCTCCGTCAATTGATAAACACCCAAATCCACAGATCACCGCGAAAATCGGAGAAGACATTAAGTTAGTTTTTTAAACAATATCATTTATTTTTTCTTATTAATTGTCAGTTATTTATTTGTTTTATTTTTACTAGAGTTAATCTTATGCCCAAGAAATGAATTCACAATATCCTATAATATAAATATTCTAAATATTCTAATTAGTTATTTAAAATATAAATGTGTATAATTAATCGATGATATTGATAGGCAATTTGGTTTTTTGATCTCTCTGATAGACTCGAATGTTCAGTGAGTGGTCAACCACAGCCAAAGACAGCATGGTACCTTGGAGATAAAGCATTGAAGGAATCCTCTAAGTATTTGATCACTCAGAATAAAGCGGCACTGACAGTTCTTCAAATAAAATCCTTCGCTGCCGAAGATACTGGCGAATACATTTTACGGGCTGAGAATGATCTGGGTGTTATCACATGGAAGACAGTCGTTGAGACGGCTGACAAAAAAGCCCCGGCTACTGATGATGCTGATAAAACCGGTCAAGATGTTGAAGAAGAGCTCACTATTGAATTAGAGGAGGACGAGGAAGAAGAAATTGAATTTGTAAAGTCATTACCAGAGGAACTTGTAGGAGCAGTAGACAAAGAGATTAAGTAAGATATGTAGACTATCTTTTAGAATTAGGTATATACTAATACATTTATTTATTTATATATGTTTTTGTTTATCAATATTTGAAATGAGTTTAAATCAATGACTTCTTAAGTAGTATGATATAGTGACTTCTAAGCCACCCAGTCCTGTCCCCCCCCCAAGAATTATGTTTATTGTAATAATTTTATTATTGAATCCAAATATTATAATCGAATAACATGAATTGATATATATAATATCGATAATCTGAATCGCTGATTTTTTAGATTGGAATGTAAAGTGAAAGGCCCGTCTCCACTCAAGGCAGTTTGGAAAATAGGGGATAAAGAAGTTGCCGCCTCAGGTCGGATTAAACTTGCCCTTGATGAAGCCACTGGAACCTGTTCCCTGACAATTACGGCTGCTGTTGAGAAAGATTCTGGAGATTACTCCTGTAAGATTACTAGCGGGGACAAGTCCATCCTTGGAAAAGTCAAAGTTAAAGTTGGAGGTAAGTTTTGTCGTTTATAAAGCGATATCTACTGTGTTTATTCTAACCTCTTGCCATTAAATGCATCTAAAGAAGACGTTGACGCCGCTGGTGGAGACAACGAAGCCGAGGAAACTATCGTCCTGGAAGACGACGATGAGAGTTAATCAACTTCTAGAGGAACTAAATAATCTGTCCAATTAAGAGGGAAAGTGTATGAAGAGCGTTTCTTGCATTGAACTCAGTTATTGTTCTTGAAGACCCCAATACAGCTTGGATTAGCATTCGGTTTCGATAAATACGTTTCGCTGAATAACTTCCATCTACCGTGTTAGTTTCGTTCCGGTTTTTTTTAACAAAAGCGCACACCTCTACTGCTCCTTTTTTCCATACTTTGTTTGCTTTAAACCGACTAATTTATTCAATTATTTTTGGCTTCCATTATCAATATTACTATTTTATTATCCGTTAGCCGATATACGGACTTGTAAATGATCAATTTTAAAATAATTCATTTAGCAAATCGTGACAACATTTTATTAATTAGTATATATTCTAATTATTAGTTCATTTATATATTAATTATTACCGCTAGCAAATTTTCCTTTAACAAATATTAAAGTATTCAATTCCTTTTTTATTTGAGCGTCCTATAATAATGACATTATTTTGTTGTAACCTTCGTTTCCATTTTCTCCTTTTGTCTGACCACTAGAAGTTTGCTATTCTCAATTTTCGATGCAAATGAGGTCCAAAGAGGCACTTCTTATGTCAGTATAACCTTTTTGTGTCCCGATACCTCTAAACAAAATGTTAACTATCTTATGTTTTATGTCCAATAAATCTATTATTGATATAATTCAAAATTTAAAATGTTATTGATCTTCAGAACACTTTCAATATGTATGTTGAAAAATTTATCAAAATCGATTGCGGGTTAGATTAAGAATACGAAAAGAGTAGATTGTATAATTGGGGATGAATTGGAGCTTTATGGCTTTCAATTAAATATAATATTTTAGTTTTAGCTTTTGAAGAAGTTCAATTGTCACATTTATATAGAAAAGGATTAGGTTTTATTTAAATATAGATACAGCGAAAATATTATATTATTATAAATGTTTATAATTTTATTGGATAATTAAATATATGTTGTTTCTCTTTTACCATTAATTTTGAGTAATAATGCTGAATTTATGTTGAGTAAATAATTTAATTTCAATACAAAAGTTAATTCCTAAATAATAACAGTTTTGTTACTAGTAATAGAAACAATTTTAAGAGCTAATGCTATCGATGTTATTACTCAAAAGATAAAAATAATAAATCTTTTTATTTGAATCGAATTTTTTGTAATTGCCAAAGTAGAAATTTTTAATACCGTCGGCAATTTAAATCAATATAGCTATAGAACCGAAAGTATTTGTTTTATATTATACGTAATATGGCCATTCTCTGAATAAAATATGGATCTTATTTATTTATCGATCACAAACAATGTTTGCGAATAGCAATGAGAATTATTGTTGCATATTTCCAAAAACATTCTTATAAAGAGTAAGTGAAGGGGAAATAATACGAGTTTTAAAATCATGAGCTAAAGCTTTTTAGGTTTTGTAGTTCGGTTCGGAAAAATGTAATTCAGTTATCTTTGTAAAGTTGAATTATGTAGATAAAATGTTCAACAAGCTTTTGGCGATGAACTAGCTATCTATTTCCAATATACCAATGTGTCGTTTTATGGAAAATGTATGAAATAAACGTTTAAATACTGTTTAATAATTAAATCAATAAATGAATCATATTAATTCAAATAATTAATCAATAAATGAATTCATATTAATTTAAATAATTAATCAATAAATGAATTTATATTAATTGAAATAATTAATCAATAAATTATATTTACAGCAATCTGGGTTCCAATAAAAAGTTTACTGTTACATATTTTCAGGTTTGTTTTAATTAGACGTTACTTCAGTAACTATTGAAGCCGATTTTTCATAATATTTCTCGTTTAACGTCTCTTCAATAATGTATATTTAGTAATAAGTTTATATATTTCTCTTGTTGCCATCATAAAAACTACCTCTTCGACTGTTCGGCGGTAACCGTTATCTGGCTTATGATTTCTATAACACCTTACAGAAAATAGGCTTCTTGGTCGATGGCATTCAACTAATACACAAGAGCAAATAAGAGAGAAAAGGAAAATGGCCACAGTGGATCTTCAAATTATCAGGTGTGTCTCACTGGCTGTGAGTACTGTTCCTGGTATCTGAATTAGAGTTCTACTCGTGATAACATTATCGATCAAGTTATACGTAGGTATTTCGGGTAAACGATCAAACAATTTAATGTGATCACTAATCACAGTAATAAATTCACATCATATAAATTACTTGGACTGCAGAATTATTAATATTTACAAATTACTCGAGAGGAACGTGATGAATCTGGTCAGCCGCGGTTTTAAGGAGGTGGTGATAGTTATAGCTCTGATTTCTTTTATAAATGCTCAAACTCCTCCACTAGCAGCTGCCTTGGGGAAAAACAATCCAAATGAACTCGCCAAAATTACAGATTGGTTAACGAAGAAACCGCACAAAGACGGTGAAGTACGTGATTCCTTTGTCAAAGACCCCGAAGATCCTGCCCATTCCAACCGGATTCATTCTGTACCAGAAGACGAAGGAAAGCCGGAGCCTTCACGAAGACATCACAGACATCCCAGGCACCGAAACCTGGGGGGAAACATTCACAGTGCTCTCCGTCATAAACGAAATAAGATTCTGAGTAGATACCTGAGACATCGTCATAGGGGTCATTCGAGGACAAATAAGAGGGCTTCACGGGAAATAAAGAATATGTATCGAAAGGCTGATCGATTGCGTGATCAAATCAATGACATGATCGATAACATTGGGGGTGTGGAACCGAATAAACGAAGAGTTACCGCTGCTATCTACAATGGAAAGTTGGTCCTGTCCATAAAACTGAAATAGTTTCCTTTAATACTATGGAGATATTTCATTTACATTGCTCTTGTAATAATATGTTACTTTTTTATTTGAATAAATATTATTTACTATTATTGTTTAAAATATAAATGACTTTTTCGATAAGGTTATTTTCTGATAAATATTGCATTCGAGAGAATATATTTCCGGTGTGGTTCATGCCTCAATTTAAGGTCGTGACGTCATGCCTCTTGATTCGTTTTTATTAAATATTATGTATTGAAGTTTTTAACGTTTAATTTTATATAGTTTTTATTTTTTTAACTTATTTTTTAAATAATTATTCCCTCTAAAGAGAATTGTTATCATATTTTACTACACGATACAATAAAAATAACATGCTTAATAATTATCAATTATCATAGAACATTGTAATAATATTATTATTATTATTATGTTCAGAAGTATAATTGGACAAATGTATAATTCGAAAGAAAAATAGTTTATAATTGTTCAAAAATTACTTTCAACACTATTTATAAACCAAACCTTCAAAACTCACTGACAACGATATAAACTGCTTAAAATACTTGTCCTGTAAATTACATCATACACTCAAGATATGAATGGAAAGATAAATTGTTTATTGACGAGCATAAGCGATGGGGTTATAAGCTCAATCTGTGTGTGTGTGTTCTATGAGGTCGTTGTATTGAAAGAAATCTTCGGCGTTATTAATAATAAAAAAACTGTAATTTCTTAGCGATCCATAATCCCCTCAACCGATTTTTAAAATGTCTTGCTTAAAATAAAATATACTAAAAAATATAAAATACAGAAATTGAAAAATACAATTGGATGTTGAAAAATATTTCGCTTCATTAATTTGAAAGATTACAAAACTGATACAAATTAAATCCGTAATATCAACTATTGTTTATCTATAACATCTTACCCACACAGCTCATACGAACCGGGATTTCCTTAATAAAACTTTTCAAGATCGATCGGTCGTGTAATGGGGACCAATCGCTACATTACATCCTCTGACACTGCTCTCTGAGGTAACTGGAACTAAAATTAATTGCTCTTAATGCAGTTTCAGAATTGATTAATTTTCTAACGTCATCAATCAACCTCATGGCTACCATTTATTGATCCGTACGACAATTGCTATTAATTATAAACGCAAGAGCATGTATGTATAATACGCACATTTTAATGGTATGTACATAATCATTTTCATTTGTAAATTTCTTTAATACCAATATATATTTAAAAAAAGGGAAAAACATCAATAATGCAATATACTTATATTAGTTATTAAACAAAAACTTCAAACAAATTATTATAGAACAATAATAACATGAACTGTATTAGTGAGATTTGTGTACAGAAATATCATCTTTATTGCGCAGCATGTATAAGGCACTCCCCTCTCCTTCGTGAAGTTCAGAGTCCATCTTCGGAGCTTCTCTGACCGGAGTTACTAATTTATTGGTCTTCCTGGGTCCTCGATTTGCTGTAGATTTCTGAGGAGTTTTCACAATTCTTTTGGTTGAAGACGAAGATGACAACGGGAAAGGACGTCTTTGACGACGATGAAGTCTCTGTTTTCGACGATTATTCCCCAATCTATGGACCTGTTTGTGGTACCGTTTTGGTCTCTTGTTATAGTAAGGAGTGTTTGGGTTGGGTATTCTTTTGTAGTTGCTATTCAAAGGATAATTATCGACGATATCATCTTGCAATGCAGTCATGTAGTTAAATCCAGTGTTTCTGGGTGAAGTTCTTCGTCCACTTTGATAATTATATCGTTGCTTTTCGTTGCTCGGTGAAGTTCTTGCTCTACTTTGATAATTATATCGTTGCTTTTCGATGCTCGGTGAAGTTCTTCGTCGACTTTGATGATTATAGCGCTGCTGTTGTGGCTTTTTGTTGCGTTTGTAGGGCGTTCGCTGTTTTTTGTAATCGCTGTTTTCTGGTGAGTTCTTACCATCGAATTCTACATCCTCATATGATCTGCCATGATGCTTTTGACCACGCCTCACAGTTCTAGTATCGATATCACCATAACTGGACGGGGCTTCTTCTTCATCCAAAAATGTATCTTGACCTCTGTAAGAACCCTTTTTTCGAGTATCTTTGGGATGCTTCCGGTGGAAAAACGTTTCAGCATTATCGGGTTCATAAAAACTTTCTTGCTTGGGCCTTCGTGATCTGAAGTTAGATAAATCGTCCTCAACAGCCACCGTGTCCTCATACCCATATTCGGGGTCATACGTGTACTCAGGTTCCGAAGTTTCGTAGGACCAAGGCTCCTCCGAGCTGAAATCATTTGATCCATAATCTTCAACAATTCGAGGCCGGTTTTCTTTCCAGTCTGTGGCAGATCCGGTTTCGAAATAACTGCCGGGTTCTTCCTCCTCCGTGTATTCATAATGATCATCCGGAGAATCGTCAAATCCTTCTTCGTCGTAGTCATAACTCTTCACAGCTATCACCAGAGCGAGGAAGAAACATACTCTATTAAAGAGGAACATTTCAGGAAAGCTTCGATTGTGACAGACCACGCTGTTGTTTAGAAGTTATAGCAATAATCTGTGTTGACGTCGCCGAGCTCTGTTCACATACTTACTGATCAACCTAAATGGTCACACCAACTAAAGTACCAAATCGATCCGAACTGAACTGACTTGATTTTATCGATTTGTGAATTACATAATTATATACGGATTCATTGTTAAATAAAGTGTTTTTTAATTATAATCTAATAATTGTTTACTGTTATTATTAATACAAAAGTTGTATTTTAAATAGAATTAAAAAATTATACAGTGAATTAGATTTTAGTAAGAGATCTAAATTGTTTAAATTTAGTTATATTTACATATTAGCTTGAGAACCATATTATTGAAAACAATTAAACCAAACTCAATTAAAACGGTAACATGGATAAGCAAAACGATAAATTTTCAAAATTGAAAAATCATAATTTTATGTAGATCGCAATAAAAAGTGTTTCTTTATTCTTTATTCGTATCTTTCAATAATATAGTGGGTTGCTGTTAAAATAATATTAATCATATTAATATTATTCAAATTATTTATTAATTTTAATATAATATATGATATATTACTTCACAAGTAGTATATAAATATCTATATATGTTTTATGGATATTTTTGAAACTCGTAATTAAAGTACACCAAAGTTCCCTTTATATAACTTAATACTAATCTCAATACAACAAAATAAATTATAATTAGTATTTTATTGATTAAAGGCAGCATAGTTTTAATCTTCAATTACTGGTTTTCAGAAAATAAAGTTAATTAAAAATGTTTTGTGAATTTAAAATAATGAATATATTTTTATCAAAATATATTATTTTAAAGATCACAAATAACATATTTATATTTACAATTAATAATTTAATCCCAATTAATAATCTGAAATCATATATGCAAGATTAATTATCATTAAAGAATTTAAAACTGACTGACAGAAATTATTCATAAAAATCAATACTCCTATCAATGACGCAACTCATCATTTATCTCATTTGTGGATTTATTTTGAACATTGTTCACATGTTTCGTCTATAATAATTTAATACATGCCACTAATTAATTCCGTTATAACACCTTTCTGGACGCAGTATCAACTTTTATTTATTAATATATTTTGCTATGAAGAGGTTGGTTGTATTTCTTTCTCTTGTGTCGGTTTTGTATGCGCCACCATCAAAGCGTTTTATGTTTGGTGCCAACATAAAGAATTATCCGCCACTTTCAGAAAAAAAGGTAATACAACCTGCGGGAAATTTCTACGAATTCGAAGATGACGAAAACAGAGATACAGAAGAAATAGTAGATTCCCTTGTACAAATTTTAAACTCGTTAACCCCAATGTCGGAGGAGCCTCCAATATCTCCTTTTGAAAAAACGCCATATTTACCCATGAACATTAATGACATACTGAAGCAAAAAGCCTTGAACGACACAGTTGAAGATTCATCCAAATCTCCGTACAAAGTAAAATCAATTGGTCCGTCGAGAGTATCAAAAAGAAAACAACTTGTGGATTTATTGTCTGATAAACCGGTGACAGACTTTGGTCCAAGGGGAAAAATTAGTATTGTTGAAAATCGAATTATTTCTGACACACCTCTACCGACATTCCCTTCAAAAGACCACAACATCAAACTCTTATTTGAAAGAAAATCATTTAATGGTTTTACAAATAAATCTATTCCACTCAAGGCAAAGCTTGATTATAAAAATGCTTATCCTCTGCGTAATGGAATGAACATACCCGTACAAAACGCCCCCCAGCGAACGTCTAACTTGAATAATCAACATCTCAATTTTCATCAAAGCCATTCAGCAAGAAACCTTCAAATTCGAAAACCTAATAATCAATTTTTATCGGACCTCGGAAATATCCCACATTTTCCATTGAACCAAAATCTCCGACCTAAACAAGTTTATCCAAAAATATCGAATGTAAAATATGGAAATAATCCGACTTTGGTCAATAATCAAATTATAAATTCTGAATCTAATACCCGAGCAGCTGGAAGTGGTCCTCAACAATTCTATGGAGCAGGAGGAGCATCGCCTGGTGCCGAGTTCAAACAACTCCATGTTCAAAGATCGCAACAAGGGCTTCCGATTTATAAAAGACAAGAAAACATTCAGGGGAAAACTGAAAACAGAGCTGTTGTTAATTCTTTACAATTCAATCAGGATGGCCACACGAATGGTGTTCAACCTGTGTTGAGAAACAGAATATACAGAAGGATGCCCCCATCTGGCGTAAGAACGTTTGCAAATGGAAGAAATCAACATTAATTATAAAGCATTTTTATTGAATATTTTGAGTTTTGTTATTGTTCAAAAGTGTAGTTCTCCCTTTTTGATAGTAAATTTTCTATTCATTTATCAAGTGTTTGTTTTCCTTCATAATTGCCTATCATGGACGATATTAAATAAGTTACGATTGATTTAATGTTTTCGTTTCTTGGGGAACTAGGTTACTAATCGAATTATTCCATTTTAAAGCTAATAGCGACAATTCTAGTAATTCTAATATAACTATTTGTTGTGCTTTCTTGATTCTACACATAAATCTTAATATTAAAAATTGCAGAAGTCAGTTTTGAAGTATAATTATTAACACAGTTTTATTATAATAAATAAATACTCACCAGTGTAGGTAACAAAATATTCAAATAGGGGAATTATATAAATATATGCTGATAGAAAAGACAATTGGTCCTTGATTGTTTCTAAAAGTCTGTACAGGTAAGCCCAACAGGGATAGCAACTGGAACAAATATTTTAATATTACATTACAGAGTGACATTCATCAGATACTGTTATAGAGATTCGTGGTAACTTTGTACAGGTAAAAATGCTTGCTGGTAGGATGTCTTGTTCTCAGATGGCCTGAGCAAGGAAGAAGGAACACGAAATGTTATGGATGGACCTGTGGGATAATGTAATCTCACAGACAAGTTTATTCACAAAATTCATCTAAAAATAGAAATACAAAAGGATTCATAATAGTAATAAAACCAATAAAGTTGTAGAAATTCTGCAACAAATAACGTTAGAATAACGGAATAATACGCTGTACAGAAGCCTAAAATGATTAACATCAATTGAGAACAAACTTTTGTACAGTTTTGTACAGTTTCCTAATATATATACATACAGTTGTGCATTTGATTAGAGCAATAATTATCTTATAAAAGTGGGAGTATTACATCTTGTCAAGCGTTAATAAATGACCACTGAAGACGTGCAAAAAGGAAAGACGATAGTAGCCAGTGATCAACAATAAACCATTCAAAAGATAAAGTATCAAAATACAAAAATTCTTACATATAGAACTGCTGGAAGAGACACCAATTTGCACATAAATACATTAGCTTATAGAAATAATCGAAACTGTCATTTGACTCGGGAAAAGCATGAAACACTTATGAGTATATGAAAAGTTGCTCAACACAATAATAAATAAAGTCACTCAGACAAAGGCTTTGGGACTCATTCATCTACAATTCTGGCGCACAAAAATAAATTGAATATATGATATAGCAGACACAATATAAAACTGTACATAATTTATAGTAAAAAAGTAGGTTAATCAAGGCTAGAATATTAATCTAACTATCAGCTGGTACGTGTGACAAATTTGAAACAACACCTAACAATGGACACGACTTAGTTGAAGAAATATACAGATAACAGATATTGTTGTAGGTAATAAATAAGTAAAATGTTGTAAAAATATCGCATTTGATTGCACAAAAAGATTGTAAACAAAGTGAACTAAGTATTATTGGCAGAGAAATGTCTGCTCAAAGCTTAAGGCCAGCCCAGGACTGGAGGTGGGGCAGAGGTTGGTCCGTGGATGAGTAAGCACCGCTGTCCATCCCAAAGACGGCCTCATCAGCAGACGACAAGACACTTGACGGAAGGATGTTGAGAATATCATCACTGATATCGCTAGAAGGGGTCTGCGCAGAATTGTACCGAGTACCATCCATCTTCATGGAGCAAAGCGTGAAGTCATCGTCCGCCGTGTGATAGAGGTCTTCAGACTTGATGTTTATACTGCCTTCGGAGTCGTCGTCGTCAAAAGTGCTTCCAGGCAAGTCCCCAAATGTTATCGTCTCCAAGTTGAGACCAGACAGGCCGGAACAGTCCATCAAGTGAGCAAAATAGTCATAATTGGACTGGTGTGGTTGCCCACTGAAACTCGTTGAAGCGATGGTCAAGGGGACAGAGGATTCAATGCCGGCTTCGCCAACTGCCACGTCACTGTCAGCACACTGCATGGCAACGTTGGCAAATGACGTCATCATTGGTGCGGGGACGCTGGAGGGACTGTCTGCCTCAACAGATGTTGCATACGAAGATGCTTGTAGCGCGGAGTTGTGGTGCGTCCACCGTTTGATTGTGATTCCGTCGGTTTTGATCGTCAGAGGGATCATGGAGACGAGACCTGAGTTGGACAATTTAGTGACTTTGTGAGATTGTTGGAGATTTGGTTGATAGCGTATTTGGTGATGCTGGGGATGGTTGTGCAGTAAATGCTGTGCTTGGTGCTGGTTGGATGGTTGACCAACTCCTGGAGCAGCAAGCTTCACCTTTTTCTTTGGCTGGTACTTGTAGTTAGGGAATTCTCGAAGGTGTATTTTAGACAGTTTGCTGGCTTCATTGTTGTACTGAGATTTGACGGATGGAGACAAAGTTCTCCATACTTCACCGAGCTGTTTGCTGATATCAGAATTGGATGCCTCGCTAAATACGTCGAGAATGCTTCTTCGCATATGCCGAGCGAAGATCTGAATAAACGTAACAAAATGTATTGTTAATGTTTTATATTGACAGGTTGTTTTATCTTAAAATTGATTGAAATTAAATTTTAAAGAAAAATAATACCACAGTCATTACACAAATATTATGTCATCATTTAAAATGGTTCAATGATTGTTGGCTTGATTTATAAAACTAACGAATACACACAACCCATCCCCAAATTTCTGTATGATTACATAATCCACGTCTTCGCTTGCTTAACCCACTTATCAATGTGGCGCAGTGTCGAGGAAACTATTCAGCTAAAACTGTGACGTAACCACAAACCTGACTCATACAAGTCTTTCAAAAGCCATCGATTGCCTTCGGTTAATGGGTTAAATTTTCGCGAAAAAGATTTCAACTATAAAACAATTTCTTATCACGTACAAAAATTAGCAAATTGAAAATAGTAAAAAAATGTTCTAACAATTATTTATATTATATTCGTTTTATATAATTATTATTTGTTCAAAGTAAAAAGAATTAAAACTGTAAAATACTTTACAAATGTTTACAAAGGTCACCTTAATAAAGGCACAGCTCCAATTTCGGCGTCTAATTCAATTGATGTAATTTCAATATGTTTCGTTAACATACACCGCCACAACTACACCCTTTAAGGTCAGTTTTACCACGAATCTCTGCCAAGTATAATGACTGATTTATGAAGAAAATCAATCTTTAGGTTACATTACCGACGTAGGTCTACCGAAATATTTCTAAAAATCTGCAGCTTACTTGTGTTATCTTAATATAAACAGGTCGAGGTTTTGCTTGGTCAAACGTTCTGGAATAAACACGCAGATTATTTCTGGCATTTCCCCAACAACTTGATGTAGACTAATTAGTTTATAATCTTCTCTTATTTAAATTGATATTACAAATCGGGCAGAGATTACAAGAAGTAAAATACATCATTTATAATATTTAATGCAACACCTGAATGCATGCGCTGAGCATCTGGATAAAAGCTTAATCTTTAATATGGTTAATGACTGTAACTAAATAGCATTTCAATTTAATGATTTCATATTTTATAAGATATGCAGGTACCTACTTCATTTTTATCAATTTAACTAGTTTAACACAATTAATAATTGAATATATACACAGCTACAACAAATAAATAATTAAAATTGTATTGGACGACATAACTAGTGCAGCAAATTTAAAGATTAGCAAATAGATGAAATACAATTTTTTACTCTTGTTAAATTAATTATTTGTCAATAGTTGGAACACTTTCTTAAAAGATTGGAGACATAAATAATCATTAATGCAATTTAAGTTATTTTGCTATCCGTTTAAAACCACGAAATACGACTTTCACAAAAATATCTCAAATTATTTATTAAATGAAATTATAATATTTTCAATTCGCAAATTAAGATATTTAATTTAAAACTCACCATAAAACTATTTAGAGGTCTGGGTATATAATCCTTCTTTCGCTTCTTTTTCGATTCAGTTATGGACGTGTACGGACGATGGGCAGCTTCGCCACACAACCGAAGAGCCTTTTCACTCAACCATTCGACGGGTACCGGATGACATTCGGAGAGGTGGCGCATCCAGATATCCCAGTTTCGTTGGGCACTGGTACAGCCGGAACAAACACCAGATGAATTAGAAAGTTTGACACTACCTACAACCATGACTGCAAGCGTTACTCTGTCTGTTTATGTGCTGTGTGTAACCACAAAAATAGGTCGAGACGTGAATGATTTGAGAGGCAAAGCCAATGAGTAATAACTGAGGAAATATTATAGAAGACCAGTTTGCAAGGAATAAACTCGGCTACAATTCCACGGCGTAGTTCTTATTTATAAGGGGTAGGACCCCCAATATATCGGCTCATTGATTGTCTGCATGCAAGCTGTCTCAGCCAATCATAGCGCAGCAATAATTTGTGACACTCGGGGAGCTAGCAAACGAGTTATCACGTGCAAGCCTACCGACTTATGAAACACCCTGCGCTGTACGATGGAGTGGAACAATTTTTTTTATTATTATATTTCAAAATCTATTTTTATTGCACAAATTATATAAGTCTGTTGAATTTGTGGTTATAAATACGAAACTTATATATTTAGTCAGTTGAATGCGGAAAGAATTTATTGGTTCGACCGAATAAGAATTATTCGGTCAAAATAACTTTTAAACTTTAGTAAATAAAGTTTGAAACATAAGATATAATTACTAAAAGAATTTTGTGCATCTCTTTAGACTAATTTTCCGAAATGGTGACAAGAAAATTGGACAGTGAGAAAGCAAAGTTCCAAATTGAGTTATATCCAAACAAAAGTAGGAACTGAATGATGACAAATGATTATTTACATGTTCATTTATTTGATAACTCTTCGAATAATTTCTAATGAACATTTTCCTTCATGGATGACCTTTGCGCTTGTTAGAAAAAGTATGATTAATTATGTTTTCTACAACAATAATTTCAGCTATTATGAAATAAATATTGAATTCACGAAAATTTTTATTTTAAATATAGCCATAGGTCAGGATATAACCCAGGCCCTAAGGGGTTAGGCCATAATCGTTAATAATAAGGATATTATGGATATAATAGTTGAACTATTTTATTTTATAAAAGAATAACTGAATTATGACTCATAACAATTACTAATGGTCTCCACAGCTCGATTTGATAAGACAACCTCGATGTATCTTTGCTTTCCTAATTGGTTACCTAATATGCGCCTACGTAGATATCCTTGACTGGAGAATATCGTTTTCACTGTGTGGGATGAAGGCTCGAGATTGTATTTTGTTACTCTTTCATGGCTGTAGATCTAAAGTCATTATTTGAGCCGGAGTGAGAAATTACAAAGAGAAATTATTGAAAATAAAGAGCCTGAATGATCAAGGTTCATGGCCACACATTAGCTATTTTTATTTTACTTATTATTATCAAAATATAGCATTCAAATTACTATTAATAACAATTAAGATGGTCAAGGGTTATCGAGTTATATGGAGTAAGATTAAGTCCAACTTTGGTGTAGCTCTCCGTTCATTTAAGTAAAAGCAAGACGTTTTTATAGTTTTCTATAACTTGCTTCTTCTTCCTTGCAGCTGTTTTTGTAAGGAAAGGTTTTAAGTTAACATAGAAAACGACTTAATAAAATGTAATGTATAGAATAAAACACTCAATAATCAATAACATATTTCGGTGAATGTATCTTCTTTTCAATTGAAGTTGAAAATATCTACGATTTAATAGAGCAACATATTGTCAAATATAATCAGATAGAAGTTTTGCTTCTCAGGTTTCTGAAAATGATATCCACATTATGAATTGGCATCCGAAAATTGTTATCTTTTAATATTTTATACGTCATGTCTTTTGAGTTCTTTATTACAGTGTTTTGTCTTCATTTGATTTGACTTTTTGCCCTGCCTTGCCACACAAGTAACAACCATGAGCCTATTATGCGATACCAGATGAGACTTCACATGGTTTATGATATTAATTTAGTTTATCCTGTACGGGTGTTGTTCGAAGGTTGAAACAGGAGACACGCGTCTTCTTTGTTTTTAATTCCGGGGAAAATTCTAGAACTATATAATGCAATGTAGATGTTGAGTCGGTATAGCTCAGCCATATATGGAAATGACTAAAACGCGCGTCCCATTTTCATATAACAATGATATAATTGCATTCAGGGAACATGAATCACCAGAACGTATTTATATTTCTATACGTATTCTGTATTTATTTAATGAACTTTTAGCAAATTATTTGTTTAACCAAATTATTTTATGAAATCGTTTTTGCATATTTTTTAAGCGATATTTTAAAAAGGTTAGTTCGGATATATTGTATGCTTACAGGGAAATTATAACTAGTCTTGTATCTGTTTAGCTTGACCGGTTTCAGATAATTTTATATTTATAATTATTCAATGGTAAACAATGATCTGTTGAATTTCCGATAAAATAGAGGAAAAGAAAAGTCGGAATAGTTATTATTTCAAATTAAATTGGCAAGCGGACTACACCACACTATACGAACATCATTAACAAATATTTACACAAGTATAGGTTGTTGCTATAATATAGCGCGGTATGTTTGACCTACAAAATAGAGGATTTCCCCGCAGTAAACAATCTTTCGGGCTCTGTATAGTGCCTAGCACACAATAATACTTTTGCGTTTGTAAGGAGGAAGGGTGCATTGCGTGCTATTTGGTGACATTGCAGTTTGAGGAACTTCAATAAAAGATTATGCCGCTCGCTTTTATCTGGATTTGCAAATGGAACAAATATTTTTGTTTGTAGGTGAACTGACATTTGTGTAAATAATCTGATTAATAGCTCTAGGTATGAACGAGTTGACAGGAAAGTGGCGAATAATATTAGACTGTGTCTGTGTCTACAAGAGATATTTCTGGTCTGGTTGACATCATTAACATTTCAACAATTAGGTATAAATTGGTAACAATACACCCTCTAGTAATAAGAATAATTTGAAGGTTAAAACGCATTTATAATTTCAACCGCCATAAAATACGTGGATGTTTAATAAAACGCATATATATATGCATGGAGACGTTATAAATTTAATAATGCTTGAAAGGATAAATTTTTATAAAACATTGGTAGCCAATGTCTGACAGGTGATATATATTGGGCATGTTGTGTGACCTTGATATGATGTATGGTAGTCTATTGAGATCTTTTAGTGCCTATAAGCACACTGTAACTAAACATTACATTACCTAGACAGGAATTTCAGTATCTGAGGCCAAGCAAATTATTTCTAATCTTTATAGTATTCGTATGCAGCGAATTTAGACCTTATCATGAAGCTATGAATCTGAGATAGCCAATTAGCCTTTGGGTAAGTAAGATTAAATAGCATGTCTCTAAATACACTCTGTTATAAACAAATAAAGAAATACAACGTTAAACGGGCAAACAACTGCTCGCATATTCTTCATAATACATAATTTTAGTATGATAACTTGATACTTTAGAAACACATGCATGGGTGTGTATGTATGTATGCACCGGGCAAAAGTTGGTAAGTCCATGGGTGTTTTCTGATACTATTGGGAATCATGTTTCTATGTCCACCTCCAAACCATATACTCATTTACGTGCACACAAAATATTCACAAATTAGGGTTCACAAAGTACAGGCCAAAGAACTCAACGAAATTTTATATCTTGTTTGGAAAAGTTTGATTCGAAAAATCAATAAAACAAAATTCGGTGTTAGTCCATTAAAATATATATAGTATACAATAAAAATTAATAAAAAGGTCAAAACTCAAGAAGTATCCAAACCCAATACGTATCCAAACACAAGACGTATCCAAACACAAGACGTATCTAAACACAAGACGTATCTAAACACAAGACGTATCTAAACACAAGACGTATCTAAACACAAG
>JAUZNC010027916.1:10640-21762 GCA_034780395.1 Vannuccia rotundouncinata | reverse complement strand
GATGACGTTTTTATATCCGGACTTCTTGCAGAAAAAGTTAGGAACATTCACAAAATTGATCTTATACCATCATATGGATTTATTTGGTTTCAGGAAATAAGAAACGAAACTAATATACAAAACTATATTTTTGTTTGTGATTTAATAAGTTCATTAAATTCTTCAATTTGGAAAATTATTTGGAGTGCTGTTAATATAAAACTGTAGAACTGTCATTTATATTTTAGCAATTCACATTTATAATAACTATATAGATCTTTCCCGAATTCTGATTTGAAGTAATTCAGAGAATAATCAAATTAATTGTAGATTGTTTTAAGGTTTTAGAATGTCTTAAATTATATTTATTATTTTGTCTTTTCATTTATTCTATTTTTTCCTATTTGAATTTATCTAATGATCTAGCTTAGAGATAACTGTAGTAATACGATTAATTGTTGATAAATTTATGATAATTTGTCTTTTTACTATGATTCCAGACTTATGTGACACGCTATAGTTTCCCAGTTATACCAGGTTTATTTGTGTTTTGTACCTTGATATATACATAAATGTTAACTAGTATCCAAATATAATAAATTGATTTAAATAGTAAAATGTACAAAATTACTTGTTGAAAATATTATTAAACCACCACATCCCGAGTATAATTTATTAATATTCTTAGTTTGATTGATGACCTTGTTTGATTGTTGGAAAAAATATTAAAATTTTGCAATGCCAAAAGAACCCACCATTAATTTATTACCAGTAGTAGGCGAGGACGATGTATGGATCATACAATGGATCCTGTTTCGAACAAAGGCACCCCTCCACCACCATGCGCAGCTTTACTAGTTAAATTTAAACAAATGAAAAATTTGATTTTGCACTCTGCTATAGTAAACTTTCGACCAATCAGATTAAAATTACCAAAATTTATGTTATCAAAGGAGGTGTGGGAGTTTTTGATTTCATTCTCATTTTTACGAACTCTTTGACGGTCGTCTTTCTGTCGTTCTACTACTCCCACTACTTTTACAATGGCTTCTTCAGATTATATTATCACGGCGACGTTCCAGTCATAATCCTGCTCATCAAGGTGGATCCTCACCGCTGTGTCAAGTCTCAAGAGAATTCTCTCCACTTCATCTACTTCAAATTCTCTACAGGCAGAACTCTCTTATTCATGAGCTCCATCTTCACTAATCTCAGAGGTCCTGTCAAGGATAAAGTCCTTGGCTATACCCAGACTCTTGAAAAGTGTCAGGAAGAAACGCGAGACCATATTGCATCTGAGAAATGCGAACTCATGGAAATTTACCTGCCGGATATATATGCTAGTGATGCTAGTTGATGCTAACATTGATGCTAGCTGATATTCTTAATTGCAACGATCGAGATATAGCAACCTATTCAGATGATTTGACTCAAAGATTTTATCGATTTCGTCGAGCAAATTTTCATAATTTGTTCTGCAATTATCTTTTTCAATATGGGCTTGAACATGATCGAAGTTGGAAAACATGAGAGGTTTTCTTACACGTTAAAGATTTCTCATTTTCTCTTGTTAGTCCTCCTGTGAATTTTATTCCTGTCTATCATTATCTTTATCAATCAGCTTTTCTTGGCTCTTTTCTTCTTCCTCCATTTCTCCTTCCGACTCTTCCGACTTTTCTATTCGTTACAAAACTGATTTTATTGCGGTCTGTTTGCAAACATTGTGAATATTATGCTATAAAATATATGTCTATTATTATCGATATTATTTATAAACAAAACCAATGAAGAGTTTTTTCCCCCCATAAAAATATCTAGAGACAAGATTTTCGATAGAACAAATAAGATTATAAAACTCTATGCCATTTCCCCATTAACTAGTCACTTGCACTAGATACAGTCATCAATTGTGAGCAGGAGTTTTCCTGTAAAGTCCGCCCCACAATAAAGTCATCATGTGAGAGAGTATCAAACACCTTCTCCATTTCACCGATCAAGAGTTGGGATTCAGACCATGTCTTTGCAATAATATAGAAATCGACCATCTAAGTAGAACAGTATCGATCTCCTGATTAGACTTGTCTCGCAACAGTTCACTCGGTACAATAAAGTATATTTATGATCTAATGAAGAGATCACCAGATAAAAAATGTAATATATATATATATTAATATATTATAATAAACTTTCTAGTTGTAAAATGGGGAAAACTGCCGAAACCGTTGACAGATTTTAATTTTAATGCTTCGTTTGTCTCCTATTAGCTTAAAACTATAATAAGGTTAAAAAGTGAACGTGAGTGTACTTATATTATTTCGACCTTATCCTTACATACTACTAAGCTATCGTTATAAAAGATTTCGAGTGATTCGACTTCTGATTGGCGGACCCCCGCCAAGGAAGTACCCGGTCGTGTCAAAATTGTTCCAGTGGACCAAATTCTACGAAATTTTGAATGAACATATCTGAAATGGTTCTGTCACTATTGTTAATGCGGTCGTTGTGCAATTTAAGAAAAATCTCAATAAGAGACATATATTTATATAAAATCGTTTTTTAATGTTTTTCGTCGACTTTATGGAGTCTGTCCGACCACTGACGTGAATATGACTATATGTTGTTTTGTTGAACCTTTTTCTATGCATGTTGTATTTTCCGTATTTCCAATATAATTGATTTCCCCTCCCTTTCAATAAATCTTTTTAAATAATTTTATCTTTTTCTTTATGATTATATATTTCCTAAATATCTCTTTTTACTTTATTTATTTATTTTTTATTGATTTTAACTACATCTTAACGAAGATTCCCGCGATGTAGAGCAGATTACATTGATTTGAGTAAAAATTGCGCCCTGTGGATCTGGACGTTACCTCTGGGGGGTAGAGTAAAAGTAGAGCCTCAAAATGTGCTCACTATTTACATCGGCTATCCGAATAACGTCTTCTTGCAATAAATGAAATATCTTATTGTTTGCGTAGCATTAAAATCCCTTACAATATATTTTTGTTTCTATATTACATTTCAGAACGTATTTTTCTGTATTTTCTTTTTGTTCTAAATTTAATAGTGTTTAATTCAGAACTTATTTTCAAATAATATATGATATTGTAAGGTTGGTTCAAATATAATATATTATTTGCAATCACAAAGAACATATATGTATTGTATTTATATTTGTAGGCAGGGGCCGCGGTACAATTTTGGAATTAGGGGGGAAGACACATTCCATGAGAGGCGCAATAGTTATGCTACGATTTATGCCATTATTTTAAATGATATATAGTAGAAAATTAACATTTTAATCAAAAAAACATTGTACATATCTAGGAATTATAGTTTCAAAAAACATTTTTACAAAAGATCAAATGACGTTTCCAAAAGGGAAAGATTAAAAAGGTTATGAGCACTTAGATTATTATTTCATGATTCTTACACATTTTCCAAGTATCCGAAACGATTGTATTAGACTATCCCTCAACAAAGGAAGGTTCAACAAAACAACATGTAGTTGATACAACACAAACATATTCACAATACAACTGATACTCTAAATATATAAGACCTTAGAGAAATAGTTCAAACATTAGTGTCAGTACAGCTAATTATAAATCTATGTCTTCTTCTGAGATAATCAAATTTGGTTTCAAACTTTGTGTTGTAGTTTTTTTTATTAGAGGTTATTTTATGCAAGCATTTGTTTTTTACAATTGTTATATGCATTAATTGTATTGTATTGTATTTTATTTTATTTTATTTTTTAATAAATATTTTTATGAAGAAAAATGAAATGAATTTAATTTATTTTAATTACTACTAATAGTAAAACAAATATTTTGCTTGAAAAATTGACTAATCTGTATAATTTTAAAATATTCCAAAATACCTTTAATCAAATAAAAGCATTTTGATAAAACTTAGATATCACACTTTTCGAGAAACTCTTTTTAAGACAGTCTATATTTTTAGAAATTAAGCTAAAAAGTTTAATATAAGCAAAAGTTCATTCAACTGAAACACAAACAAGCGTAAACTGAATTTAATATTAATTTGATCAATTAATTTATACTGTTTATCGAGAGTTCCATTAACTAATTAATTTGTATAATATCGACATACACTTGTTTATTTTTTTTAGAATACAATGATTTATAGTAAACTTGCTTTTATTATTGCAAACATGATTAAAAAAAATTATCGATACTTTATGTCCTCATATTAGCTTTTCAAAATACTCCAAATTTTAGCAAGACAATATTTTAGCAGGGTTTCCTAAAAAATGCGTTTTTGAATACAAAAATCTTCATATTGTTTCCAATTTTTGTGCTACTTTTGCATAATTACGAAAATCAGTGTTTAAATAATTTTTTATATCGTTTGCTTCAATGAGCTAACTATATTGAATTATGATCAACTTTCGAGAAACGCAGGTTATTCAAAGTTAAAACGTGTTGCATCATTGTATTGTGAAAACGACTGTAGAAAATATGAACCGTTTATCAAGCTTTTGCTACTTATGACTATGTAAGCTATTTTCACTTTCACTTATATTTTCACTTACAATTTGACTTAATGGACATTTTGGAAACAACTTTATTATTTGTTTAGTTTAAAGTATATCTGCATTCTGCTTTCAATCTATTGCACCCAAAATTATGTTATTTTTCAAGTTAGATATATGTTAGTCTAAGTGAAATATTAAATGAAAATAATCATGTTATAGTATATACAAAACGGATACAATTGGATGTCGATACAAATGAATATGAATATGAATATGCAATATGCATGATTTCACATAAATTTAACATTAGTATCTCTGCGCTCCACGCCTCTCTAACTCGCAAACTTTTGAAACATCTCCATAGTCCTTTTTATTTAATAAGCCAGAAGATTCGCAGGTGATGCAGCTCTCTGTTGATATAGGCCTCTTCGCAGGACGATTCTCCAATCGGAAATGAGATCCGTCGGCACATCCGATCATGTTAGACATACCGCTTTCGTTATAAAAAATGTTTGAATGTAATAATTGTTCCTCTTGTGTAGGCCATCTAGTCAAATCTTCAGAGGCCTTCAAAATAGCAGCGGTTTAGCATCGATAAAATCACTCACAGTTATTGTTTCATCTGCATGGCATCCTCAATCACCACTAGAAAACTTCCTGAGTAGTAACGCAGGGTAATTTCTACTTTTTCGGTTACTGATAATACTGATAAGGCAATCTCCTTATTTGTTGATAGAGTAGTAAATATTTCCGGTATCAGACTATAATACAGGTTATAAACTCGGTCATTATAATCGAAATACTCAACTCTTGTCAAATAATTTAAACGACCTTATAGTCGCAGCATTTCAATTTTATTAATAAATATTTGTTTTGTTTTGAGAGGCTACTGATTATATTTTCGAATATCTCAGAGACCTCAGTAGGAGGCAGATGTAATATTAGATTATGTGAAATTATATACCATGTTGTATGAATTATTATTCTTTTTCATAAAATATTGTTTACTTAAATAATACACCTGTTTTATACATAAAATAAAATAAAATATACATATAATTTCAAGTATTTAACTAATTGAATAATACAATGACAACTAATATATTTAATTAGAAATTTACATGTAAGCTTACTCTGTCTTTTTACTTAAGTGAATTTGTTTAAGTTTAAGTGCAAGTGAAATAGAATTTTTAAAATGTCACTTAAAAATCTTATATTAATTTCAATTTTAATTTCACTTTAGTTAAGTGAGTTTTAAAAATATGGCGAAATTTGACGAATGTATTGGAAGATGACAGACATTATTCAAAGAAGAAGAGTGCAAGTATTTGCTAAGAAATTTAATTTGGAAGAAAGAATCGCAGAATTATTCGAATAAGGTGGTATAATTTCGATGGGAGACATCTTGAACTGACAGGTATCCCAAAGAGTACAGTTATCGTAATTGTGCGCGTAGAACTGGGAAAGACTCGTGTCATGGCAAGGAGAGAACTCTATAATCACAACGGAGTTTAATGCAACTGTCAATACATGTTTAATGATGTCTTGTCCGAAAGAGAAATGAAATGAAAAATAATTCTTATGCGATGTGAAGGGTTACGATTTATGGATCTGGTGATTCAATAATTACTTTAGGCCCAGCACTTAAATTCAATTCAACTAAATTCAAGCATGTTATTATTATCTCAATATATATGTAATTATTAAGATAGTGGTTTTCAAAATTGCAAATAAGTTATTAATTATTAAAACTGCTTCTTTAATATCTGTAAACCTAAGTTTCATTGATCATTTCAAAAGAAAGACAAATATTATGCAAGCGTCTTATCGATCAATACCGCAAACAACAATTAGGTCCAAAATTCACAGATTGTTTCTATAGTTCGATTGATTTGTTTTTGTGTAAGAAATCCAGTAAAATACGTTGATAAGCAGGAATGTTGAAGGGAAGAGTAAACGTGCAGCTCTATCGATCACACTCACGCTGTTCACTCCAATGTTCCCCATTTTGTTTAAGATACCGCGATAGTTGGCGTTACCTCTGATGCATTGAAGACAATTGAGGAAGCAGGAGATCATCCAAAGTCGTTGGTTCCTGTTGGGTGGTGTTTTTGGACACGTAACATTTTGTTGTAATGATTCCGAAAAGTCATCGGAGTGTGTTGCTAGTTCTCTAACTTCTGAATTCAGAGTCAAACAATGAGAATTTAGTGTAGGCTCCATCTCAAAAGGCTGTTAAAAGAAGAATCAAGGATATATTTTAAGACAATTATTAGGAAGTCATTTTTATAATTTTTATCTTTATTTGGGGGTTAAAAATGAATCATTATTTGATAATATATTAGCTGAACCTTCAAGTAGATAACAAATGCAATTTTATTGCTGAAATTTATACTTTAAAATGTCTAGTCCACTTTAGCCCCAATAAACATTTTTTAAATCAATAATGAATATATGAAGGCCTCTCCTGATTGGTACGAATGAAAATATCGAACTATCTTTGAAAATATATTTCAATATAAATTCAAAATATTTTTTAAATAGATAATTACAAATTAGTTCGAGGGACAATTAAAACCACATGCAGAAATAAACTCAAGTTTAAAAATTTGTTTTATCGGGTAAAAATATTAAATAATTTACATTTCGACCTATAACTTGAAATTTAAAAATATTTTCAATTGCCTTTATTATACATATAATAAAATTATCTAAGGTAAATACATATTTTATAAAAAAAAATTCATCATAATCGGATAATGTATAGAAATTCTGTAATCCATAAAACATGTCAAAAAGTCAAAAAATTTAAAAAAATATAATTTTCCAATATTATTAAAACTAAAAATATTTCAAATAACACACACCAAGTCACAATGAATTAGTATATATTACCACGACCTAGAGATCTCCAATGCACTGCTTATTGTGGCCATACGGGTTGAGAACAGTGTACATATGACAATTTAAAGAAAACTATATCGTGGACTAAACATTATATTTTGCACATAACACATTTTCTATAATTTAAAATTATACATTCAACCATACACTTACATCACACACATTCGTTTTCAAGACAGGTATTATCGTGTTAAGTAACTTTTAAAAATGCATAATATTATTATTATAAAATACTATTAGTTTTAAAATTATTCGTAAAATTATTTGCAATTTTTTAAACATCTTTTATGGACTATGTCCTTTTCTGAAATATTAGATATTTGGTATAGGTATTTAAATAGGTACCTAACTTTTATTAATGTATTAATAGTGCTATTGAAAATATTTTATAATTTTGAAGTTTTATGTCAAAATGTATATAATTTAATATTTAACTTTATAAAAGCCATTTTTAAAGATTATCTTGGTTCCATAGATTTTAATCGTCACTCAATTGAGAAGAAATATAAAAGCAGTATGTAATTATCAATTTAGAACCTATCTATTGAATTCATATTGATATACAAATTTTGTTTATTTCATAGATATATCAATATTATTAATTGGACCAACCGCTACATTCAGATATTGATTATCGATTTTTGAGAAAAGTGACTTCTGAAACGAGTCATTTTAAAGTATATATTTCTGCAATAAAATTGCATTTGTACTTTACTCGACTACAATACATTTTGCACTTATGTACATTTATGTTTCTTTATTTAGTATAATTGAAAAATTTGACCTTTGAATCCATTGAATTCAACTCATATTCTTCATAAAATTGACTTGATTCTCCATCCACATCTGGATCAAAGGGGATTTCGCCGCTATCGAATTTGGTGAAAAAATGAATCAACGCAAACTCGAATATGGAACCAATAATGAAGCTATAACAGGTTATAATGAACCAGTCTAGAGCGGTGGCATAAGGAACTCTTGGTAGGTCATCACGGCTGTCCATTGCCAAAGTCGTTAGAGTAAGAACAGTTGTTACTCCTGGGAGAAAACGTAAAAAAACATTTTTTTGTATTAAATAATTTTCGGAAATTAATGTGAAACAATTAATAAAAATAGATTTTCATGAGTTTATCATTGAACATGTTTCAAGAAGAACATTTTTTGATACAAGCCTACATACAAAACAATAACAACGACAGTATGAAGATTAGCGATTCCAAATAAACTGACCAAGACCAATGCGGTCTGCTGTTGCCTCTCGATTGAGCCAGAAAGACACCCATGATAAGACCACGAGGAGCGTGCAAGGGACGTATATCTGAATCAGGAAGAATCCCATGTGGCGTACGAGGTGGAATTCTACCATTAGAACAGAGAAGCTACCTGCCGCAATTAAATTTTTATTGTTAGTATTGGGTAATCCATTCTTGTAGAGGACAGTAACATAAGTCTAATACAAATATAAAGTTAATATTTTATCGTTTTTGATTTTCTTTGAAACTTTAGTCCATATGAGAAAAAAAATTGTGAAAACTTGTAAATAATTATTCTTTTAAATCGATCATTTCATCAAATAAGAATTCCAAAATAACCGCTAAATATTCTACTAATCAAACAGTCGTTAGTAATATATACTTGAACACATACCTCGGCTATTTGTTTGAGTATTATTGTGCAGAGGGTGTCTTGTAAGACTGAACTGCGATAAACGAACATCATCAGAAATCATCACAGATGTCTTCAATCCGTATTTCCAAGAGTACATAATGTCCTTGGTTGAATATCCATCTGGAATATTAATTAGGTAACTGCAAAATTGATTAATTTAATGCTTAATTCGCAATATTTGCTCATGAATACAATGTTTCTTACAATAAAATAACAATTTACTTTAAATTAATTAGAACAAAATCATGGGAGAAAAATAACGATGTCAAAGTGTCTCAGAAATGACTTACAACTTCCAAAGGACAAAGGACAGATCTGTTCATCGATTGGAAAATAGCGCAGAAACATTGGGCAATTCGCCTTAATTGATAACCTGAAAACAATAGTAATAGTTTTAATCTCTTAATATCACGCATAAACTTTTATTATTTTATTAATAAGCTTTTGTAATTGTAATAATTATCAATCATTACTTCATTCATTGCATACTTTTGGAAAACAAAATTTGAAGTTAATGTCAATTTTACAAATTCATATTTAAATATTTAATTTAAATATTTTTAATAATATTTAATAATATTTAAATAATAAATTTAAATATTCATATTTAAATAGTACGAAATGTAATTTGGTCATGCTTTACAATAAAACATTGTTAATTGTATATATATATATAAATTTAAATGTTTACTCAAAAGTTGCATATTGCAGTGAATTTAAATAATTGGTGGGTTTTATCTGAAATGTTTCATTTTACAATTAGCTTTCAATTTTCAAAACAAAATTTAACATTATTGGCGGACATATGTAGATAATCTTTCCATAAATTATTCATTTTATTCTGACTATATAAAAAAGTTACAAGAAGAAGATAAAGGTTTATTTACTTCAAATAGAATTTCTTATAGCAAATTGTTTTCGTTCCATCCGTCAAATTTCAAGAGGAATAAGCTCGGATCATTAATAAATTTGAATCAATTACAAAAATTAGATGTTAAATTATTCCAGTTATTATTTTGCTTAAAGGGGGAACTATATTTTTTCAAAACAATATTTTTATTAAGAACATTTTAAAAAGTGAATTACATTTCAGTTCCCAACAATTTTAATTAATTTAATAAATTATGAATTAAAAACACCAACGATACTATTTTCAATTATAACGGAATACCCAAATGCATGAAAATATTGCAAATATACAATTCAATAAGTTATAAAATACAGAAAAAATCTTTTGTTTGGTCCATATCTCCTCCTCACCTACTACTGATATAATATTGAAGTTGCAAAATTATCATGATGAATGAGTTTCATTAATTTGAGAACAACAAAAAATTTTGCAATTAATAACTTAAGCAGTGCGCTGGCCCAAAAATTAATCCTCCAAAAATATTACGAAACAGAATCGTCAGATGGAATAAAATAGAGAAGAACAAGTTACTATTGTTCAATTTTAATTGATATATTGGAAAAGTCATACTTAGGCAGATTATATTGATATTTGAAAGTACGATTTATAGTGTCAAATGTGTTGTACATTTCTTCTGAACTAGATAAAGGGTTACGACATCACTGTTTGCTGTTAGATCTATGTCTAAGTTTGGTCTACTGGGGACTGGATAAGCCGACAGACTTCGTGTTATTACAAAAGTAAATACGATGAATTAAATTAATATCAAACAAATCAATCTTTTTTGAAGAACGGACTTAATTAAGCAGCTCTTCCTTCAATCCGCTGATCAATTTGATGATAATACTTTACTAGCTTGAAATTGGAATGATTTTAATATTTAGAAACTGAAGTCTAACAAATTTGTATTGTTTTCTTTTTGAATATTTGTATTAGAATTTTTTCTTACTTTTTTGTAGATGTTATTGCATTGATTTGGTGATTTACGAGGGATTACTTGGTATATTATGACTGGCGATACTAATATAACAGAGAA
The DNA here is from genome assembly GCA_034780395.1 of Vannuccia rotundouncinata. Lineage (NCBI taxonomy): Eukaryota > Metazoa > Platyhelminthes > Proseriata > Coelogynoporidae > Vannuccia > Vannuccia rotundouncinata. Next base: position 10,762 of record JAUZNC010027916.1, on the reverse strand, counting down.
ACTGAGTTATTTGCATTGCTTCGTTCTGACATGTAGACTTATGTGGACGTATGTGGACGTATGTAGACGTATGTGGACGTATGTAGACGTATGTGGACGTATGTAGACGTATGTGGACGTAT
>JAUZNC010027905.1:0-21768 GCA_034780395.1 Vannuccia rotundouncinata | reverse complement strand
AAATAAATAAATAAATAAATAAATAAATAAATAAATAAATAAATAAATAAATAAATAAATAAATAAATAAATAATTTTATTATTTTTTATTTCTTTATTTTATTTTATTTTACATTATTTTATTTTATGAAGTTATAATTATTACATTTTTGTTATTATTTATCTAAATTTATTTAATCACAAACAATATAATTTGACTCGTCAATTTTTTTAATCTTTTATTCGTATTTATATAATTAATAATTCGCGAATGTGCAATAATACAAAAACAACATTGATAATAACTCTCAGATATGATAAAGTAATAATATATATTATATACATATATAGATAAACGATAAATAAATTGTAAATTGGTATAAAATTAAAATGTAACAATCTCTGAATAAAATTTTCTCGCTTAAACTTCAATAAATATACAATTAATAGAAAAATATATATTTTTACAAATTTCTAATTTTTTTCAATTAAACATTTTATTAAACGGTTACGTGTTAATAATTGTGTTCACAATAAATGCTCCTTATTTTCATTTTTATTTAATTAATATTTAGTAGGTACATTGTGCATCTTGATTGAATATAATTTTGTATTAAGATTGTTCACATAAAAATATTTCATGGTAAACAAAATGGAGGACACCATTTATATAAAACGTGCCATAAATTTCAATTCCTTTTACAAAAAACATATCAGAAATTTCTATCAAAATTTTTGAAAAAAAGTAACCTTGTTTTGTATTTACAAATTTTGTAGAAAGTTGTCTGGAAAAGATACGGGACAAAGATAAGTCCCATTATAAAAATATTTTGATGTCTCACGTCAAACATTGCATTGGTGAAATGGACAAAAGAAACGATGAAATGGACAAAAGAAACGATGAAATGGACAAAAGAAACGATGAAATGGACAAAAGAAACGATGAAATGGATATAATAAACGATGGAAAGGTCATAATAAACGATGAATGGACATAATAAACGATGGAAAGGTCATAATAAACGATGAATGGACATAATAAACGATGAATGGACATAAAAAACGATGAATGGACATAATAAACGATAAATGGACATAAAAAACGATGAATAAACATAAAAAACGATGAATGGACATAATAAACCATGAATGGACATAAAAAACGATGAATGGACATAATAAACCATGAATGGACATAAAAAACGATGAATAAACATAAAAAACGATGACTGGACATAAAAAACGATGAATAAACATAAAAAACGATGAATGGACATAAAAAACGATGAATAAACATAAAAAACGATGAATGGACATAATAAACGATGAATGGACATAAAAAACGATGACTGGACATAAAAAACCATGAATGGACATAAAAAACGATGAATAAACATAAAAAACGATGAATGGACATAATAAACGATGAATGGACATAAAAAACGATGACTGGACATAAAAAACGATGACTGGACATAAAAAACGATGACTGGACATAAAAAACGATGACTGGACATAATAAACGATGAATGGACATAATAAACGATGAATGGACATAAAAAACGATGAATGGACATAATAAACCATGAATGGACATAAAAAACGATGAATGGACATAAAAAACGATGAATGGACATAATAAACGATGAATAAACATAAAAAACGATGACTGGACATAAAAAACGATGAATAAACATAATAAACGATGACTGGACATAAAAAACGATGACTGGACATAAAAAACGATGACTGGACATAATAAACGATAAATAGACAAAAAAAACGATGAATGGACATAATAAACCATGAATGGACATAAAAAACGATGAATGGACATAATAAACGATGAATAAACATAAAAAACTATGAATGGACATAATAAACGATGAATAGACATAAAAAACGATGACTGGACATAATAAACGATGAATAAACATAAAAAACTATGAATGGACATAAAAAACGGTGAAATGGACATAAAAAACGATGAATGGACATAAAAAACGATGAATGGACATAATAAACGATAAATGAACATAAAAAACGATGAATAAACATAAAAAACGATGAATGGACATAAATAGTACACATTACACAATTAACCGGTAACATAAATATATAAATTGTGAAATTAATTTTAATATTCATTTATACATGAATGAATATAATATACAACATATGTTATGCAATTTTAGTTACGGTATTTATATTAAAAAGGAAATGTTACATCGTTTTATCTTTCATCGTATTTTGACATTTCGCATTCATATATAAAACATTATTTTGGTTACAAATTGTTTTACTAAAATGTGTTTATATTTAATATCTTTCGTGTAAAATAATTTTAGAGTGGAATGTATCGCATAATTTATTTCTTATATGTGAAAATCTTATGTGTTTTTTTCCTGATTATTTCAATGTTAATTGCATATATGGACAAATAATTTTAGTATTGTTATAATACCTATTTCATGTTTTAAATTAATTAGAATTACAAATATATAAAATTTATATTGAAATGCTTTAAAACAATAATAAATAATACAAATAATCTTTTGTTTTAATATATATTAAAAAATCATTAAAATCAAAATCAAAAATAAATTTAAAACAAAATATTAATTGAAAAATCGTTGCTGTATTTTTACGGCCTTTTATGAAAATAAATGCAATCAATTTAATATTTTTAAATTCTAATCGATTCAAATACGATTCATTCCATTCTAAAATGACTTAAAGAATTCAAAATATAATAGATATAAACCCCTTTTAATTTGTAACCAAAAGAAAGTGTTTATTGTCTAAATTGTCTAATCAAATTTTCTAAGGAAACTTATTTCAACTTCAAATAATTTACTTCGATAAAATCATAAAGAATAAACATTACAAGTAAAAATAATATTTCATCTATATATCTCCACTAATGAAACGGAACTTCTTTTTCTTTTCCGATATTATATGATGATTGTAATCCTTTTCCGTTTAGGGAATATAATTATTAAACATTGTTACATAGTTTTTAAAAGATGTAACAAATACAATCCCAGACCAACTTCCGCAAAAAAGTTCTGAGCCACCGTACTTATTATAAATGTGTCCCAAATTCGAAACACAAATTACATAATTCTATCAATAAATATCACTCACATTGTATACGCACACATACATATAATATTGTATTTACATTTTAATATACTCCAGTCTAAACAAGTAATATATACGCTGTAAACTATAGTATTACTTACAATTGAGCTGGGATGGCTGTGCATGACTTACTATTCCGTATATCAGAGCAATAGCGGCGAGATCAAAGAGAACTACATTTGATTACAGTCACTACTGATTGGTCAATTCTCACTGCGTTGATTATGCGAACCGCAAACGGTTAAAAATTATGCGTCTCGCGCTTAAAGCAATATAATTTCTATATATTATAGGTTTGCCACAAGACAACCCAAAAACAGACATAAAAGACTCATTCTGCTCATTTATTAAAAAATAAGATCACGTTTTTGTGCCTTTTTTAAAGCTTGTTTCTGAGATTTTTTACTCATCAATTAAGAAGTTAGATGTTGGATTGATATACTACTTAGAAGTGATTAATCTGATACGATAACTATCGAGGCCTTTACTGCGGCTGAGAGTGTCATACTTCACAATAAGTTTTACAATTGGTCGATTTCGTTTCATATTCAATAATTGTCTGATCCCTAAATAGCAATCAAGAACCCAAGGTAAGTTCCACATTGTATTTTCAATTGGCAGCTTTGAATAAAGATTTAAAATATTTGGAATCGTGATTATTTTTTAGTTTTTGAATCAATTGAAATTTTTTAATATACTTGATAATTCCATAAATCAGAAAATAATTATTTAAAAAAGGTTGAATAATTCATTTTATATTTTGGATAGTTTCCTTTATAACTATTGTGATGTTTAAAAATAATAATACAGAGCTCTTAATTAGTTATATAGAGCATTATAAAGTAGAAAATTACAATCAATTTGCAAAAGAATTAGGATTCAATAATCTAAAATCAAAATCTAAAAACAAAATTTTGCAATTTTACGATTATATAGCGTAGCATAAATTTTGCTCTGCACCTTGCAGATTATATTACATTAGCTATCTTTAAAGCATTTTAAACTTGTTTGAATCAGTTAATTGGACTGAGAAAGAAATTATATTATATATTAAAACAAATGTATTATTTATAAGAAATTAATCATTTTAAAATGCTCATTGTTACCTTTAACACACAAAAAAAGTTATATTGCACCAATATTTTATTATAATGTGTTTTCACTTTTCTTAAAAGGGAATTTTATCAAAATTTTAAAAAACTTTGAAATTAAATTGATGCTCTCTTACAATTAAATTTAATCTAACAATTTATTAAGTTATCATTCTTTAATTCTACACACCATTTCAATTCTCTCAAGATGGATGCATGTGGACCGACCGGTAGCTCTCTATTCGCCCACCAGGCACGACTTCCCGGAACCTACACTGGCGCCAACAGCTTCTACGGCAGCGCCGACCCCACCTCCCTCAGCTACAACCCCTCTCAGCAAGCAGCCTTCATGTGGAATTATGCCGCTACAGAGGCCGCTAGAACCCATCAGTCGACCGGCTACGGGGCTTATCCAATCCGGAAATCGTCGCCCAACATAACGACCGGAGCCGGGGCCAACAATCCATCGGGGAGTGCCGGATCCTCCAGCTACCTGACTGGGGGCGGCAGTTCAGGAACTTCCCTAGTTGACCCCTCGTCCACCAGTCCCGTGTCTCAGCATCCGGCCAACGCAGGTTCCACTTCCGACCTGTTCGCCGTGGCCAACTCCATTTCTGCCTTCCCCCACGCCGGCTATCCTGGGTTGCCGGGATCTGGGGGTCTTTCGGTTCCAGGCGGGCAGAGCCCCTTTCACCACCCACACGCTGGATCGGCGGCTAGAAATCTGGCCGCCTCTTTCTACCCCGGTGCTGACTTCTACCAGGCCATGGGTGGCGGTGGAACTCCTCCCCACCCTGCGATGACCTCGCAACAACACTTAACAGGAAGTCATATGGCAAGCCGAGGACCACACGGTCACTATGGACACCCTGGAGCAGCGGGGCAGCATCGTATGCACCAGAGCTTCGGCTGCCCGCCCGGCGCGCTTTTTGATATGGCGGCTCTGGGCGGTTTGCCTCGTCTGCAGCGCGATGACTTTGACGGAGATCTTGGAGGCACAGGTAAGGACTGTTCTGTGAGAACTGTAGTTATACGGATAAGATAATTCGTAGAATAAAGTTTGCTCCTGGGAGAATTCAACAGGTCAAAATTTTCAAATCTGTGCGTGTTCGGTGAAATCTATAAAATCTGATCAAATGATGTGTAACAATGTTTTATTTTATAATTAAAAATTCCGTATTGTTGTGAACCTCTGTTTTTTCAGAACAGTTTTTATGCATTCAAATCATAAATTTGAAATGGGTCTCATTCTCAAAAATCTTGCAACAATAAATTGTTTGCTCTAAACTAATTAATTTAAAAATAGTTATACTATAAGTCTCCGAGATCATGGATATAAATATAATCATCACAGGTCCGACACATGAAAATTCTTCAAGTAAAATTTTATTAAAGTATAAAATGATTGTGTCAAAATTTACTGATAAAATTAATATTTTTTTTATGAAAGTCCATTTTTCATTACAAATTTTTTGATTTTCTCAACAACTTATAAATATAACTAGTACCTATTATTAAATATTAAATACGTATAGATAGTAAAATTATAGAAAACTTAACATTATATTTCGATTCCATATCATAGATGTTATATTTGAATATTAAAATATATTTAAAAAAACCTAAATTGAATAATGACCAAAAGATCAATCATCAATCTTATAAATATCAAAATTTGGAATAGTTTACTATAGTTTAGTATAAATATATATAATTTATTCTATATGTAATTAATTATGCGAAATTTACAAATCAAGATTGCTTTAAATATACAAATGCAATATATATATATAGAGATTTGTAAAATAGAATCCAGACACAAACCGATATTAATGACGGTAAATTTGACTTATTTAAAATCATAAAAGAAAAAAAATTAAGTTCATTATCATTAGTAAAGAAATATTCCCATTCTAAATTCTAAAGTAAAGAAATATTCCCATTCTCGGATTTCTATTGATCCGATAGAGCGCAGAGATCGAGGATCAATAGATTCTCCTGACTCGTATGGAAAAGTGCCACCTACTTTTCAAATTTTATTAAAATAATCAATCATTTATCTTTAATATTAAAACATTAAAAAAATAAATTGTAAATTTATGAAATTTTGTAATTTCCTAAATTAAAAATTTATAAATATAATAATTATCCAAATGATGTCGATTCATGAATATTTAATATTATCTTTTTCAGAAAGAAAGAGTGAAATTGTCGTAATTAATATTTATGGATTGTAAAACTACAATAATAATAATAGTCAATAGTCAAATAATTGATTAATTATTAATATGGGCATATATATTAATAATCTTTAATTTAGGTTCTATGTTTCAGCAATTAGCAATTACAAAGTTCTATACTTATTTAGTCTCTGTTGATTAGTAACAAACTGAATATGAATTCACATTTGTATTATCACAGTGATCCGAAATATATTTTAACAAGATGGGTACATTTGAGAAATTGCATTTTTATTCTGCTAAAATAAAATGGCAGAAATAAAATTAAACAAATTTATTTTTAATTATTTAATTTACTAATTTACTACAAAATAAAACTTTATTTTTGAAAAATATTGATTTTTAATTGTATTGAGCTGATATTGGATTAAATAAAATTACTGTATTTGACTCTCTTCTATGGTAGGTTAATGACTCGATCGATAGATTTTGACAATACTTAAATTACATATAAGCTGCTCATCTATATATAAGAGATAATTACAATATCAATGTATTTGATACACTCAAAGTAATATCAATGTTTATTAAAGTAATCAATAGGTATATATAGATACATGAATATAGGCGTTATCTGAAAACAATCTATACTTCTTTTTAATTATAAAGAATACAATTAGACTGATATTTAACTTTTTATTGTCTACAATGATTATATACACCATAGACATCACATTAAAGTATAGATATATAATGTCTATTGTATACACACACATCTAAGTATCCTTATGTATACTCAAACTTTTTGATATCGATAACGAACTTGTTTTCGAACTATAACTTTATGATAACTAAAAGGTTTCGCAATATGATTCATATATTTAGCGTCTATCAATTAGTAATAGATTTTGTATTATTTTATATAGTCTATTAATAAAATAGAATACCTATGGAGTTTAAAATGTCTGCGATGATTTGAGCGTTGTATTCTATTTTTGCAATTTGTTATCATGTCTTCATTTCAGTCAAATTAATGAATAAAATTTGTGATTAGAAATTTTGAAATATAACCCAGTGTAAAAATTGCTTTGCTTTCGTTTTAAAACGTCTATAATTTTTATTAATACTGAATAGTGGTATTCGATATTTTATTAAACTCAACAGGTATCAATATCCAATTTACTTCGTTCGTTTGATATTATTTCTATTTAGTTTTGATAAAATGTCGAGTAGTGCATGACACAAACTGTGGTGGTTGTTTTTCCGTCATTCTACAGAGTTCTAACAAAGTATTAATTTATCAAGAATGAGTAAGAGTTACACGTCAAAAGAGGAGTTGCGGTGTACCAAAATATTGAATTTAGTAAAATGAAATTTAGATAATTTTTAAATCTAGAATAATTGATTTCAATAAAAATAGTTATTACAGTACTTGATGTTGTATTTCTCAGTTAAAAGGAAATATTTAATCAAGAAATATAAAAATCTAATTTTGACACAACAATTACAAAATAACCATATCATAAAATTAAAAATTATATTTTCAATTTTGCTATAATTTAGCATTGACTTTTCAGATTTCTTAATTAATCGATAAAAATCAATAATTTAAATAGGAGAGTGTAACTTACGTTGATTAATTATTGATTTATTCTATACTATTCAAATTTAAAAATGGTCCGCAAAGAGTTAAATGCAATAATTTATGATTTTTATTTTGCAAAATTATAAATTTAATTTCAAATCTATTATAAGACATTTTAGATATATAAATATAAAATTGACTGCTCAAGGTAAATTAAAATTCAATAGTTTTTTTAGAAATAATAGTGCACCGAAATTTATAATATTTTGTAGATAATATTTATAATATATTATAATATACAACAACCATTCCAAAAAATATACAGCTAAAACCACATCTTTTCAATTAAATTTTATGCTTCTTAATAAATTGATTTTTTGAAGACGAAATGCATATTTAAGGACGTCTTACAAATAACGATCCCATTTTGTGGCGCATATGCGTTATTTTTTTGGAATTTTTCATTTTATCTTTATTTTAAGATATTAGAATATTTCAAAATGCATCAAGTTAATTTTTTAAAACATTTCTTATAAAAAGTAAAGACTTATGCTGTATAGCATATTGGATTCCATATATATGGACTTTTAAAATAGACTAAATTATCGATTATTATGATGAATGTTATAACATCATTGTCAACTTTTGGGTAGCTACAAATTATACTTTCAAGTTGTGTAAAGTTTTCCGATTTTCAAATGAAAATATTTATGAAAAGATGTAATTTTATTCATATAAAAAATTATTTTTTATTTCTTAAATCCAAAAAAAATTGCTGTAAACTAAAAATTCAAAATATTTTAAGATGTTGAACAGCAAAATTTATTTTTCAAGACTCAATTAGTTTAAATTTGGAGAAATAAAACGACATTTTGTCAAGTTTTTATCAAGCAAAATAAATTACACATCGTTTTCTTATAGAAAATTGTAATTATAAAGTGCTAAATATTTGTGACAAAAAAAAACTATTATACAAAAGTCTAATAAATGCAGTAAAATGTAAAAAATATGCATAATTGAGGTTAATACGTCTTTGTATATGTCTTTGTAATGGCAACGTAAAAATGGAACTGTTAAAATTTTATTTCGCCTTTTAATGAAGTCAACAATTTCTGAGGCGTATTTAATTTTAATTTTAATTTTCTACTTCTGTTTTAAAATATATATTTATGATTTTTATGTAACTTAAGTTTGAAATAAAAATATTGCAATCTCAAAAAGTTATAATTTTGTGTACTTATTAAATCTAATATGAAAAAGTGAGTCAGATTATCACAAAATTCAAAACGTTTAATAATATTAAAATATAAACACCTTTTGTGTAAAATTTGAAAATATAATAAAATTTAACATTAGCTTTAAATTAAAATATACAGGTAATCAAACTTTTAGACGTTATAGGTAATAATTCGTCAATGAAATAAAATTGTTACATATTTTACAATTAATTACACTACAAAAATATTTCTACTTAAAAACCTTTTCGTAAAAAATAAACCTCATTTTAAAGCAATTCATTTCTATTATTAGTGTTCTGGTTTTCGAGTTTACATTGAAATAAAATATATTTATTAAAATGATTTAAATTCATCGATTAAATATAATTGAATATTAATATACGTAACACTCGGATTAAAATAAATACTTATAATACCAGTTAAAATTTATATTTTAGAATTTCGGACTAAAAAGAAGAGGAAACCTTACACTCGATATCAGACGATGGTTCTGGAAAACGAGTTCAACACCACCGCTTATATCACACGTCAAAAGAGATGGGAAATATCCTGCAAACTCCACCTTTCAGAACGACAGGTAAACGATGTTCCCTTTAAGACAAAACCGTTTTTAAGCGAACATGTTCCTAGAATTTTGTTTTTCGTAGTCTGTAATTCTTTTAATGATTAGTTTTGACAAAAGTAAATTTTAAAACTTTGGCGTTGTTCTTCTTCATGTTTTCTATAAAATTAATTAATGCATTAACAAAAATGTAATTGAGGTCTAACCTCAAATTATTGAGAGCTCTTTGTTTTTTTAAACGCTGGAAAAGCATTCTCAAATTTAAAAAAATAGATATTTTCTGAAAAGCTAAAGTCATTTGAAATTATATTCATAGGAAAATATTAACACATGTACTTGAATAAATGAACCAGTCAATGCGCATTACAATGTAATTATTAATTCACCTTATTGCGAAGAATGCCACAAATATTCTAAATAAAAGCATAAATCGAGTCAACTATCTTTTTTTCTTTAAGTTTCTTGTTTTTTACATTTCATTATAGTTATCTTAAAAATCATATTGACTCCTATTTTAAAAATTGATTTGCTATATCAGTTATATTTGCGTATAAGTCTATCTAGACAGTGTTTTAAATATCTTAATATGCAACATACTAGTTACGTCATTGGAGCCAAACTTAATTATTCAAAGATGTAAATCCGACAAACCAATCCTTAAATTTTTTTTTTAAATTCATTTTGTTTCAGAAATCTATTAGACGATAAATTATATTTAGGAACATTTTTCTTATAACTGGAATTTTAAGAACAGACAATATTAGCAAGTCACCCACTTACTAAAAAGAATATTGTAAATTATTTAATTATTGCCATAGATTTTTGTTAATAATACGAATAAAAATATTGAAGTTGAAAACAAGTCTATCGAGTGGATCTCCAAAAATTTGTAAAATAAATTATAGTTTTACTACAAAACAGGTTTTTTGTTTCTTCCTATTTTAATAATTTACTTAATGACTTGACCCAGGCTTCAGAAAACAATTTTGAAAATGATTTAACCGATCGATATATAATTTGATTTAAGTGATATATAATCGATACGTATGTTTGTAAATGATTGCTTTGTAATATTTGTTTATTTTAGTATTTATAAGTAAGGGTACAAATAATTGCATTTATGTAAAAACACACCACACAACACATAAATAACCATAAAATATATTCATCTATCTCTGGACAATTTTTTTAATCAAAATCCTTACAATTTTTGCCCGTGTAATAGTAGGCAGTTCAAGAACTATAACATTTTAGAATGTTAGTGTAGAAATGAGGTTTCTAGTACACTATAAACAATAGAAGCTCAAATAGTGAAATATGCAATTCTCTTTTCTTCTAATATGCCATTAACTCATCCAAATAAGGATACAATTGTACCGATAACGAGAATAATACCAATCTATATAATTTTAGAAGTATCTAGATAGCATGTGAAGATAAAACCGATGCTTGCTTACAAACCATTACAGGGAACTTGTAGCTCTTGATCAGAAGTAATATAGGTGTTACATGTCTGCTAATTGGGTAACTGCAACTTTACTAGTGAAATTATGAATTCTTAATTTATACGTCAATAGAGAAAATTAGTAAAACTGTGTACGTATTGTGCAATTGTGCTTTGTTCAACATTTTAGAAATTTGTGTCAACTATTTGTAAAGGTTTACATATTGTTTATGCATATTTTTAGAATATTCAAGGCTTCTATAATAGAACTCAAAACTAAATACTCATAATTTAAAGTGTAGTTGTTATTGCGTTTATATAAGACACATTTGATTTATAAATTAATTAGAGTTATTGAAATTATCGTATAGATTAATTTGTTTATTAAAATTTTCTTTAATTATAGAAACAGAAACAAAAACAAATAATATGATTATTTATTCAACTAAATCATAAGTTTAGATATTTGCGTATTGTCTAGAGGACTTTTATTTATTTTAGACAAATTAAACTTTTATTTTTATCAGTCATGAATCTTGACAATACCAAAATTTTTTGATCAAAAGGCATCTTTGCTTGTCACTCTATGCATTTATACATTTTTTGTTTGCTTAAAACAGATTTATTAATATATTTAAAACTTATTTCAAACCTTCGAAATCAAAATAAAACCATTTAAAAAGAACAAATAAACACGTTATATATATTTATATCAATATATGTCTTCAATTGATGGATAATATCTAATAAATATTTATGCATGGATTCGTGAAAAAACACATAAAGTATACGATCGTAATCTGTACCCTCTTTTGAGCAACAGGAAGAGTAAATCTAAACAGCACGATATTAAAAAGGTCAATTAGTGGTTTGTTTTAGAAAGAGATTCTCTAGACTTGGGATACCGAAAGTATCATTCAATTAGTCGACATTTTCTTCACTGTGATCTCCTTCGACAAGGCCAGAGAATTTCTTTTCCCCTTTTGATCAAGTCAACCAGAAACCAACTCAACCTCGAGTCCATAAAACTGCCCATAAGGCCAGAGTCAGTAAGTCATAAATTCTGAGCATATACAAGAGCACTAGGCGTACATACGATGGTTGGACTTCAGTTTCATTGCTCATGAGGGAGACGTCAAACCGTCGAAGAGGGGAGAGACCATCTTTTAGCTCCAAACGGGGTCGCCTCTTCTGCGCCATCTATAAGATGAGGATATCATAATAAGATGGTCAACTCTTGTTTTCAGTCCCATAATTTATATATTTTCCTAATTTAAGCTGGCAACAAATTTCTATGTGGAAACTCCCATGATTCCAATAATTATATGTGTATTATACTCCGTGATGTCGAATATACCGTGAGTCTATTTAAATCGATAACGGATAGGCCTCTATCTGCATGCTGCTTTCTCAGGAATTTATCTGGAAGACTTTTTATATCAGTTAGATCAGATAGGCGAGGTAAAGTTTTATTGCATCAGTAATTTGGCATGGAAGGAGTTAAATTGATGTCAACCATTTTAGTTAGGTTGACATCTGTCGTTGTGTTTTGGTTGGGGTCGGAAATTTACGGAATACTTTATATATTACATACATATATATGACCAGCGTAAAATTTGTAATTCAGAACAGATAGCAGACACCCTATATTGGGCCCCAACACCACCCCGAAATTGGATGAGGAAACATTTCATTGCAATTTCCAGTGCGTCTTCTTAAATAGAAATACTTAATGCTCTTCTAATGACTTTGTATTGAAAAATGGGTCATTAGAAATACATGCTAGTATAGAATTGTCATCTGTTAAGTAGATATAATAGTTCCATTATGAGTGACTTAAATACAGGGTAAGCAAGACTTCATGAATAATAAAGAAATCATTTATCATTTAGGAGGACGTCCGCTAAATTAATTTTCGCTAAAAATATAAATCGTTATTTTAAAAACTTACCTTTATATGTAATCAAACCCATGCCCCAAAATGTGTGTAATTTAAAAAATCGATAAATGATTTGTTTTTGTTTTTTATATCTAAACCAATCTTTGTTTTTTAACATTATCAAATATTTAACGGTTACAACATAAGAAAAAATAAACTCGTTAACGCGAATAAATGTTGAAAAAATAACAAGTTAAATGAAACATTTTTCAAACGTTTTTTTGTGTAAATATTTTTGAATAATATTGAGTATTCAATTAAAGGGGTCTTGGAAAAATATTTGAGTAAATAAAGGAATGGAATTTTTATAAATATTACATATTAACTCAAGTCAAATTTTTTGATCGAAAGTGAAATTTGACTATAATAATATTTTCTACTTTTGAGATATAGGATTTTTCCGTATCTAAAAATGGACAAATAAAGATTCATCGATAGTGTCACCTCTATGTTATTTATTTCTCAATGATTGTATTTTCTAGTTTTCTGGATATTTTATTCTCTTTATTTCTTTACTTTTATTATAAAAGAGAAACATATTAAATTCCAAATAAAGAACTGAAATAATCATATCACAATAATATAAGGAGGTTGCTATAGCATTTCATTCGGTCTATGAAATGCTATTGATTATACCTATAAAGACCATATCAATATCTGTGGTGTCGTAAGGGGAGGGGGTGATAGATAGTATTAACTTTAGCGTCGCAAAACGTTAGTTTAGAGGGAACCGATTTCTGTCTAAAATTTTTATAGAAATTACAATTTTTTTTAAATTTTTAAGTTAGTCAAAATGTTGAATTTTAAAATTAATCTGCGTATAGCATAGACTATCAAAACTATAGACATGCTATTCCTTCCTGCCTGTTAAACAATCGATTTATCGGGAATAATTATTGGTTTATTGAATATACATAGGCAGCCTATTTCAATAACAAAATCAATAATTAGTGTCGACAAATTGATATGAATTATATTGAATTATCGATTAGTTAGACGGTAGGCTGAGATATAATAGCGTGGTTATAGTCTATTCTTTGTTTGTTGGTCTATAAGTCAATGATATGACATATTATATGACAAAGTGTTCGACACCCTGATATATTATATAGTTTGCAGTATCTATGCTTAAAACTATAAATCAATTGTGAGGGCTTTTAGGCTAAGGAATTTCTCTTCTATAAATCAGATGGAATCAGTAGCCTACATATAAGGAACGTCATGAAACGTTTAGTTTAATTTCAATGATTATCAAATATACATCATATTGTTAAAATAATTGAAGAACATAAAAATATACGATAAAGTATAAAATGTATATTAATAATAAAAAAATATATCAAAAACACTCCCGTATAAAATTAACCGCTTCAATTCAAATAAAATAATGTTAAATTAAAAATTTTAATATATATACTAATTAGTTAAATGTTTAGATGTTATAAGTCTTCTTCGAATTGATTAATTAGTATTTATCTATTTAAATTGAATTTTATTTGCTTTGTATTGTAGCGGTTACTTTTATACAGTGATTGCTTTTATTGGATATTTTTATTATCTGCCTCTCTGACACACTCCGCCATATTAGACAATAAAAGATCAGTTCAACAGAATGGATATTGAAATTTGTAAAAAAACAATTCCAGGATGCATTAGCAAAATACGTGAACAATTTTATCATTCAACTTAATTTAATGTTTCTTTATCTAAATGCAAAAAAGTTTTAACTTATTAGATGCAAAGTGTGTATTATGATGCTTTTGCTGAAATTCATGTCATCCATTTTCAATTCAATATTTTATAAAATATTTTTTTTTAATAATTTTGTGATTATTAATTTAATAATATTAATTGGAAATTAGAAATATTCGTAATTTTTAATAGTCTATAAAATAGATTTTCGGTCAAATAAAGATTTTATTACTTTTTCCCATTCTTGTTAAAATCATCGAAATATTTATGATTATTTTCAAATCTTAATAATTAATCTCAGTTTATGCGAACAAATTTTATGATCTTGAACTGAACATGGACAAATTCGGTTTTTGTTACGTTGAGTAAATTTTGCACAATGATAGACTCATTTAACAATATATAAATATATTTCGATCCAAGAATTATATATTGAATGTAATTTTTTGTTACATTTAGCATTTTAAAAGCTTAGCATCATTTAGAAATTATAATGAAAAACAAAGACTTGAATTACAAATGAAACATATTTGGTATTTTATAGGGTCATTTAATTATTAAATGATTGAGGGTTTAATGTGTTTTCAATGATCATTTCAGTTTAATTAGCAATTAATTAAACAAACTACCTTTTGGCAGGAAAATTAAATTATGATAATGGGACCACTACAAAATACTAAATTAATTTCGGAGTTATAAAAACTTCAAAATATGTATAGTTCTAATGATTTACGCTGGCACTCTTGTGGTGATTAAATCTATCAAAGCAAAATTAGGAATACTTTATATATTCTTCCCCCTAATTATGATGAACAATTCTATTTAATTTATAAAACATTAAAAAATATCTGTTAACAAATATTTTAAACTTTGAAATCATTCAAAAATTTACCACAGGTTTTTTTGATTGACCAGTAATATCAAAATATTTTAAAGAAAGTTTGACGAAGTATATTATTGACAACATCAGTTTTACGTAACAAGCTATTTTTTGTCTTTGATGATTTTATTGAAAAAGTAGAAATATCCTTTTAGAAGTGATTATATTTTCTAAGGTTTATAAATCTGTTCAAAGTGATCATTTATGAATAATGGTCGAATAATAACCAATATTGCAAAAATACAGTTTATAATAATGAATAGGTAGGTATACAATAGTAAAATACAGTTAACACTATACAACTAAAATAGATGTCTTTCTCAATAGCGAAACGCAAATTAAAAACAACTAATTAAAAACTGAAGTCAACTTAACTATTCTTGTTATTACAGTGAATGATTTATACAATCAACTCTTTTTCGTATCTACAGGTCAAAGTTTGGTTTCAAAACCGCCGTATGAAGAAGAAGAAGCAGCAGTGTCGAGTCAAATGCCCCGACGACAACCAACTCAAGTCTGGGCAACACCAGCAGTCCCACCCACACCAATCGCAACAACAGCATTCCTCTTCTCTTTCGGAATTCCAAAAGTCCTCCCATGACATTAAATAGGGCTTACTGATGGATGGAAACCACTAATCTCGTCTGGATTCATCGTAATTGTTTGGAATAAGCTGAACAAAACTTTTCTTAAATAAGAAATTTGCACATATGCTCTCCGGAAACAATAAATTTTGTAAATATTTAATTTCAATGACATTTAATCTGAGAGGTGTCTGATTATAATTATTCGGATTTTTAAATTCTTTTATTTATACTTGTAAATGACTGAAACTTATATTTTTTTGTAAAATAATATTAATGATCCGGTATCACTAACATGATAACCAAGAAACGATGGCAGACTGAATTGGATAAGTGCTAAACAAACAGTACGTGTGCAATACGAAAGATAGTTCATGCATGCTTTCTTGACTGTGTTTTTCCGTAGAAGCTGATTTCTACAATTCTAACCAAAGGTATAAATATTATTATATGTACATCAGAAAGTGATCTTTTCATTCTGACCAACTTCAGAAGGAATCTTCTACATTCATCCCAGAATTTATTTCGATCTATATAAAACCCATACTTCATTTATATAAAATGTGATTTCATTAACAATAAATTGAGTGAGTACATTTGTTCACGATTTGTCCCTCTGTGTACATATATATACTTACATTATCTTATCAACGGATAAACAAGTTCATTTTTTGTATAACTAAAAGTTTTACACAATTCTACTTTTTTTATCAGACGGCTAAAATTCAACTCTCTTTTTGTGAAATGTATCCGACTTTTTATTTTAATTTTCAGAACTGTGACTATTCACTTTTTCATAATAATTATTGTACACCTATACACATATAGCTGAAGTTTTTTGAACTAATTATTTTAGTTTAGTAAACTACCCATACTAGCCACCTCGGTTCTTTTTTAATTGCAATGTACAAAACGTTTGTTATTTTAACGCATTATTCGAGCATATATAGATCATAGGCATGTATTATTACGTAATCAAAAAATTTGATCTCAAGCACAAAGTTAGCACTATAAATATATGTACACATTGTTTTTCAAATTATTTGTTTTGATATCTGTCATTATAAAGTTGAATCTTTTGGTTCAATTTAAATATTGCTAATATATAGTTACATTAATACATTTAAAAAAGAAAAATTAATTTTATTAATAATTATATTACAGAATATAATTCACATGTTTAAGAAAGTAAAATTTAATGATTAAAATATATTAAACATGCGGATAATACCTACAATATTTTGACGTTAAAAATTTTTTTTAAAAGGATTTTTTTTAATTGATTATTTTTTAAAATATGGGTTGGTATATTCTAAAAAACTATATAACGATAGATAGAAACATACAAACGCTATAATTTTAATCCATTAAACTACATATTAAATAATTAATCCTCGAAACTTTGAGTTATCCTTTGGGTATATAGTTAATAAGGATTCATATACCATTTCTCAATGAAAAGTCACAAACTTATTTTTATCATAATTTAAAAACATTTATATCGTTTTTTTTTTTAATTTTTAACTATATTATTTCAATCATATATTATTATGTGGGTGTATATTGAAATTGTTTTTAGATTTCAAGAAAATATTTTAGATATATATGTAATAATCGTACCTATACCTATTGATCACATTGTTTATTCATTGATTATCCAAGAAACAGTTTACAAATGTTGTTTTCACAATCTTAGCAAACTCTGTGTTTTGAGAATGTACAAGCAATTTGTTAACATATATATCACATAAAAAAACAACCCGAATTCAAAAAATCAGTTACAATAAAACAATCGACATTTCTCTGGGCATTCTCGAGGCATTTAAAAAAAAAATTCTTTTAGAATTGTGGCCAAATATAATTAAAGTATTGTCCCTAGAAAATTAACGAATAAATAATGTAATATATATACAAATTAATAGCTCGTTATAAATATGTTTTTTTTAAATTATATAATAGAAATAAACAAAATTAGGATTTTAATATATTGGAGGCATTTTACACATTTTTCAATTTAATGCTTTAGTTATATGCACCTAATAACCCAATTTGGTTCACAGATTTAATATTAATTTTCCCAATTTAACTTATTTAACTAAATCACACAAACTTTTAAAATATAATATATCAAAATTCACCAACTTTATATTACACAGAACTTATTTACAGATATTTGATAATGGTATTGTTATCAGAAAAATGCAAAATAATGTTAACTGGAAGAATTGCTACATAGCCGTTAAATTTGTTAACTGTTTTAGATGGAACTATTTAGACGTCTTAAAGAAATAATTGTTTCAATGTTATACGCAATATTGTAACACAGATTGTTTACATGTTAAATTTGAAGTGTGTAATATTAACAGGTGCTGCCATGGTCTGTGTACAAATCCTAGTGTTCCTGGGGATTTGTCCAAGATCAGGGCGAGTTTTTTTATCGTCAGATATATAATGCAGACTTGAAGTCTCCATTTTATTATCATACACACTTACAGTCCTGTACTGTCGTACAATAATATTATATGAATGGAACAGCCTCATTGAAAAGGTAACCACCCCGCACCCCACCCCACTCCCCCCCCCCCTCCCCTCAATGCATCTCTGGTCAGGTCTGCAATGGATCTTACCCGCAGAGAACGTATCATACTCGCTTACAGAATCCCTTCATAGTGTACTTAGGCACAATCCAGGTTCTCCTGTAAACTACTAGATTATATCACCTAGTAGCAGCATATATACGGGTCTTGTACACTGCAAAACACAGTCGTAATGCTCGCCTGGAGTTTATTAGATAGAAATACAAGTTGTTAGCAAGTCTATGGCTGCTACAAACTCCGGGTCAGATTTTATGTTCTGAGAGCATTACTAGCTTTTATTGATGGTCCTCTGTAGACGCTTTTGATCTTTACCGCCAAAACGGTTTACTGTGTGTATTTGCTCTTTATATCATATCTCTCTCTCATTCCTTTATCTAAACTGTCCATACCGGTCCCCCTTCCCTTCCCCCGTCTTGGCTGATTCCCCTGTTCTGTTGTAGCCCTGCTGCACGAAGGATCCTGCTCCCGTTTCCCTGAAGGACCTGTCCCTCAGTGCTCGCCTCTCTTCCGAGAAGGCAGGGCCATGTTCTCGTGCGGTCATGCCCAATGTACTCAATTCTTTACCATAAAACTCTTGCCCGCAGTATAATAGTAAGAAGTTAATACTGGTCTCATGTGAAATTATTATGTTAATATTCTCGAAGCCTTAAATACTTTAGTCAATTATAATTATTATTATTTTTCAATATATGATTAATTTAATCTATCATTCGTTTTTTATCCTTTTAGAATTTACGAGGTCAATAACCAAATAATGCATAATTAATCAAATTATATGTTGGTGCATAATGTCATTAATAATTGTTAAATATTCGTTTTAATTATTCATTTATTTACAGTTCAATATTATGTAACATTTTATAGATAAGCTTTCTTGATTGCATTATTTGTTATCAATATTTATTGCAGTTGTATTTTTTATTCAATTGATGAACTACAATAATTTGATTACATATAAAATACTAAAAAAATATATAAAATAAAAAAAATATAAAAAAATAATAAAATATATTAAAATGTATAAAATATAATAAAATGTAGTAAAAATCGGTATACATGAAATAAATTTTATTATTATAGCATATTTATTATACAAAACATATAATATTAATATTAAATATAAAATTATAGTTATAGTTTTATTTTTATTTTTATTTATATATACAAAATATTCAAATTATTTTAACTTATTATAGACTAATTGGCAGGCTTTGCTTATTATTGTTGTCAATACATCAATATACATCAATAAATCAATATATAATTAGGTAATTAGTATAATTAATAGATTGAAACATATGTGATAAATGTATATCTATGAATAAAGGACTGGCAGAACAATTATCGACTTTTAATTATTAACACATCAGCCATTTAAATACAAAGTAGCTTTAGCGTGTTCTTCAAACTATATAAGCACCGACACTAAAAATGTGGTGCATTTTATTGTATGTGTAGTGGTGTCAATATAAACTGTTCTAAGATTAAGAAACATGATTGAAATATCCTGATTGATGGTTTTATATATATGATTGCACGAGTATACTTTTTAGCGATCTATATATATAATAATCATATTTTGATGGAATATAATTGAGTCGTGATTATTTTAGCGGTACTTTATATACGATATATATAAATATACAATATATCATAAAAACGTCATTTTTTATAATTTGAGGCAAACTCGAAATTTATTTAAGTATGGTCAAATATATTTGCGTCATTAATTCGTCACTAAGCAGAATAATCAATGACAAGTGCTCTATTTTATTAATATTATTTGTTTCTAAAAATCTTTCAATAAATTTTTTAAAATTCGTTAAATAAAAAAGACAAACAAATATTTTAAATTATTACATTTTTATAAAAATATTTACTTCACAATCATGCGCCTAGTTTTGATGCAAATAATATTAAATGATTTTGCTATTTAGTTTGTTTCCTTGTTATATTTTCATGTTTATTTGAGCATAATGTATAATAATATTAAAGAGCAGTAAATTTTTATGATATTATTCAAAATTTTAAGTGATAATCCAAACAAATAGTTCTAAAAAATCACATTTATTTTAACAAACATTAAATTAATAAATTTCATAAATTTAATTAATTCAGTTAAAATATTTTGACGATGGCTAATACATAACTCTAATCTAATTCAAATAAGATAAAACTCTACTTATTGATTTATATGTTGAAAATATCTTTTCAAAAATACTTTATTTTGAATTGTTGATACAAATAAAATATAATTATTTAAAAAAGTTCAAATAAAATTTAACAGTTTACTTTATATAACCATTTATTTGTTTATGATATAAAATTGTGTTCCCTCAATGAAGACTTAAGACATAAGATTCTTGTCTTAGCAACTAAATGTAAAAGGCTACAAATACTTGCAAAATATAATTCCATTGATTAATTATATTTATTATTTTATATATATTATATTATACGTAAAAAATTGTTTTGGTAATTAGATCAGGAAAATACTGTAAATATTTACTGTTACTAGGGTGCTTAAAATTTAGCATAAGTATTTTAGGAAACAAATACCTATACACCTATCCAGTCATAACAGCACCCTATCCAGTCATAACAACACCCTATCGAGTCATAACTACACCCTATCGAGTCATAACTACACCCTATCGAGGCCCTAACAACACCCTATCGAGGCCCTAACAACACGCTATCGAGGCCCTAGTAACAACACCCTATCGAGGCTCTAACAGCACCCTATCGAGGCCCTTAACAGCACCCTATCGAGGCCCTAACAGCACCCTATCGAGGCCCTAACAACACCCTATCGAGGCCCTAACAACACTCTATCGAGGCCCTAACAGCACC
>JAUZNC010027894.1:0-21770 GCA_034780395.1 Vannuccia rotundouncinata | reverse complement strand
CATCATGATGGTACGATAGTGGTAAGTTTGCAACTTGCGTGCTGCGATTTGCGTGAGCTTCGAGAAACGACCCCCTGTGTTATAGCTCGTATATTCTGAGATATCGCCTTTCTGATGAGAGTTGTGTAGCTTTTTCTATTTCCACAGCTTTTAATCAACTGAAGGAGAAATTTCCTTGTCTGTTTTTCTTTGTGAGAGTTCATTGTTTATTGTATATAGCTGAACTTTTCCCGATTTTTTATAGTGATTTATAATAACATATTTAATATTGTTTAAAACTGCTTGATGATGGCATGTAAACATTTGTGATTCCTCATTAGTTAAAATTTCTGTGCGTTTGCGTAATTCTTCTGGTATTTCTTGATTCAAATCTATAAAAAGGTATGCATATGGTTTCCTGGAAGTTGCATCTCTATATGCTGGAGTAAGGAATAATTTCCCATGTTTAGGATACATCTGACATGAGAGTACATCAATCTGACTTGCATCGCGTGGATTTTTAAAAAAGGACCATATATTGAATATTGAGAGTTCGTGTTCGTGTCTCTTTACCTCCTTGAAATAGATTCTGACTAATTGAAGTAACAGTGCAGGGTATGTGATGCACCAGGCGTGCAAATAAATTGCTGACAATTTTAGAGTTTTTCATTTTATTCATTAAATCATCCAAAACAACCAAATCAAAGGGTTGAATCATATCGAAGGATTGAGGCAATCCCTGATATATACTATAATAATAATAATAATAATAATAATAATGATCAAGGTATGTTTTAAAGAAAAAGGGAACAAATGGGAATCGAAGGTGCTAGTTAAAATGTAAAACAAAGAATTAAAGGTTGTTATGTACAGGTTAAATGGGAGAGAAAAAAATAGTAAATTAATCAAAGTTAGACTGATAATAATACATTCATTCTTGTTTATTTTCGACCCATTTTATTGACTTCCGGGGAGACATTTTATTTGTCTTGGTGGTTTATCATATACTGCATTATGGTGAGTAATTAAATGTGTCTTTCCAGACATGCTCGATCCCACGACTAGCATGGAGCTCATATGCTTTAGAGTGAAATCCATATTTTTTAATTACTCATTAAGACTCTTGTTTATTCATATTTTAATGACCCATTTTGTATTTTACCCAATATGGCGCCTCCAGGTGGCACCCGTCTTGGCGCCCATCAAAAATCGAAATAGTAAGGCATGATCAACATATGTGCCAAATTTAGTGCTTTTGGAAGAATTTATACCAAAATATCACTAAGCTCCCCGACTACTATAAATATGAAAGATGATTGGATATTGTTTCATTAATTGGATAATATTTTGGAAAACGGTAGATTTCTCTTGCTCCCATCAACGTCATCTACATGAGTCAATAAAGTATTTAGTGTTCAATTTAAACTACCGGCTACTGCTATTTTTAATTGTCTTTTTCTTCTAATAAAGCAAGACTATATTTGTATCCACTATTATACACATAAACCCTATATGTATAGTGTAAAATGTGCTAAAATGGACTTTATTAATTTTTTCAACCGGTAAATTCCGTATTATATAAATCAGGATGCAGTCATAACTTTTATACTACACCATCTCCCATATTTTGGACCCACCTGTTTTACAAACGGAGACATTCACCTATAAATTAGGAAGAAGAATTAACCTCTATCGTTTGATCCAATCATCAAGTCATGATAATACAATTCAATATGAACCTCAAAATTTCCCTGCTTTACAAATTTTCAAATGGAATCCTGTCTACGTCTATAATTTCATACAGGAAAGATTGTGATAATGGGGGCCAAATCTCGCTCCAAATTATATATTATTTGTGAAAATTTGTAGGAATTATTCCTCAACTTTTCCACCTTCTCATTCTAAGTTGACTATATTGCAGGCCTATGCATTATATTTACAATCATAAAAACAATGTGATGATAAGTTGTGTATATTTAAGTCAGGTAGGAAATATGAACCAGAGTTTACAAATCTGTCTCACTAATATTATTTTCAAATTTTTTCAACATATCGAGAATATAACTGCAACCATATTTTCGACGAGTTCAAATTGAGTGTCAGAACCTATAAACAATAATCATTGTGAATTAAATTGAAACTTGGACAATGATGAGTACGAGTCTACAAATCTGACTAATTACTATTATCTATAGTTTTATTACAAATATTGGAGAACCCCTATTTCAACGTTTTATCATACCAAAGAATGTATGAGAATGGACGCCGATTCGGAGAATGTTTGAAAAAGTAAGACATATAGTAATTATAGCGGTTTTATCCTACTGCTTACAAGTTTCATATTTTCAATGGCCATTCGCTCAGCAAATTGCATATCCAGTAGTGATTGGCTAATGTCATCACCTCTCACTCCTCTCCCGCAAGAGTTTCCTATAAACAAGACAACATTCTCCTCTCCAGTCATTAAAAACTCATCATAGATGAAGTGAAGACATCTAGATGGTTTTAACTCCTAGATATCTTATCGAACGAACTCTTGCTGGACAAGTCTAATCGCGATATTGATACTGTTCTACTTCAAGACATTATCATTAAAAAGATGGTCGACTTCTATATTATCGCAAAGACCTGGTCTAAATCCCTACTCTTGAGAGCTGTGAAATGGAAAAGGCATTCAATACTCTCTCACATGATGAATTTATTGCGGGGGTGGACTTTACAGGAAAACTCCTGCCTACAATTGATGACTGCCTCTCAAGCGTGCGACTTGTAGATGGAGAAATGGCATATAGATTTATGATCTATCTTAGTACTGTCAAAAATACTCTACTTCTGGATATTCCTAATAGAAGCAATCTATTCCCAATTAATACGCAGATGATGACACTCAACTTAATGCGTGATAGAGCATTCATTGAGTTCATATTCGCTGCATTTGACTATGGACAATTGGACTCTTGGGAGGAACCTACGTTGGACGTAATTGTTGAAAAACTATTTTTATATCATAAACTCTATAGGGTAATATTTGTTGAATTTAAGCCATCTGATCTTTTCTCTGAATTAAAATTTTGTTATGGAAATGAGACAAGTCTCTATACAATCTTTGACACACTTTTAAAACTTGAGCTGGATGTTAAAATGTCATGTAATACAAGTATTTCTACTTTATTATATGGTTAATAATTATGCTATACCAGCTCGACTATATATATATTTTAGTAATTATTTCTTAAACATTTTTAAGTATCTGAAACGACTGTGTTGGACGATTATGGACTATTTCTCCACTAAGCACTACCGAAGTAGTGAGAATTTTGTATATTGACTATATATTTATAAAAAATGTACTATTCTTTATGGATAAACTATTTTTTTCTCATTCTAACTATCCCGACAAATAATTATGAAAAAGATAAAACATTAAAATAATATATGAACATCATTTATTGAGAGGGTGGGGGAAAAGCATTTAATGGAATAATCTGTCTAGATAATAATATAAAAAGTTTCAATCTGAATAATATTAATAATAATTATAAAAGTGTATAACATGTATTTTTTATCAGTACGTAATTTAAATATCGGTAAAGGCTGCTCTGGCAGCCAATGCAATTATTTAGTTTTAATAGGGTCAATATTCATATAAATCACCTCTTCCCTGTCTAGGGTTGAGATTGTGTTGTCTCGTCTATTGGGAGAGGCAGGACAGAAAGGTAGATCCTCCTCACTGTTTTATTTTTGAGGATGGAGGACATTCGTCCCCCGATGATGCCGGCGCTAGTGTTATAAATTCTTCGGGGTTGATCATTCTGATGAAAGTCATTCATGAGACATGTTTGATATTGATGATGCGCTTCTCTCAACTACCTCATAGCAAACCTGGACGACCGATAAGTTTAAACTGGTGACATATTCGGTTGAGTCATGTTGTCCCATGTAAATTCCATTACATAGCAGCATTAACTGGTAGCGTCCAGCGGCCATGTCCTTGATTCGCATAGGCTCGCCGGCCCAATTAAATCCGGTGGCCTGTCGACCCATCTTTGCCCAAAAAATATACCAATTAGCTCTAAATGTTGGACGGAGACAGAGGTTTGCATTGAATCTATCTCAAATCGTCGTTGGGAAGTTTTTTTGGGACTCTGCAAGTTTTTGCATGACTTGAAACTCGATCCTTTCTATGTTAAGCTGTAAGTGGTCTCGGGATTTCTCTCCAACAATTTCCAAAGTTATTGGATAACCCAAAATCCGTTTGTTCCCAAGTCCCATAAAATTTGAAAATACGAGACATATGAACATCCGGAAGGATCCGTCGATACATTTTAGGTCTATAAAATTGAAACACTTCTCCTGATTCTTGATAATGCGAAGAGGTCTCACCTTGACTTCAGGCATAAGTGGAAGCCATGTTGGTTGAATAAGGAAATTCTTATTATTAGCTGCCATTGCGTGAGGAGATGATGATGACTTGAATTTGTAGCTGGACCGTAGACTGAGAGAGACTTGATCGAAAACTGGAGACTTATAAAATAAACTAGGAGACTGTTGGCGAGGAGACGACCTTCGGTGAGCTCTGAAGAAATGTGAATGAAAACAGCTACTTAGACACCTCCTTATATAGCATGATTCTCGATTCTCATTCGTCGAAATTTAACACGTAAATGTCCGGAGAAAATAAAACTATTAAGGCTGTGGAAAAATTTTACTAGCGCGGGTAGAGAGGGGGCGGTGGCTTTGTTCGAAGAAAGGATCCTTTGTTGGCCTAGAAATCACTATCTCCTACTAATTTCGAAGAAAACGTATACAGACATATAGAAGGGCTCCCCATGGGCAATAGCATTTCAGGCCTATTGGCCATACTATTTCTGGGAACACTGGAAACCAAGGCCCTGAGACTCCACCCAAACATTCCCATCTATAGAAGATATGTTGATGACACATGCATCGTCACTACTAACCGAGATGAAGCCAATAAAATCTTCGAAGCCCTCAACAATCAACACAGATGTATTAGGTTTGAGATCGAGTACCCCTCTCCACACGATTCACTCTCACTGCTGGACTTTAAATTTAGCATTGAGAAAGAAGGACAAGTAACCTTTTCTTTCTATCAAAAAGACTCCTAAAAACCACTCTTCACACATGAAGTTTCGCACTTCCCCTAAGAACTAAATACAACATCGCCCACAACGAACTGACGAGAAGGTTAAACAGAGGCACACACGACGAAGACAAGCTGAAAATAAAAGACGATTTTGAGAACCTCCTACTCTCAAACAGATACAGCAAAACCGATTTCAAGAAAACCACCCCCAGAAAGACGAAAAGAACAACCCAGCCACCAACCACGAAACTAGCCTACTTCTATTTCCCGGACATCAATGAGAATATTGATCGTAAAATACGCAAGATCTTTCAGTCACACAATCTCCCAGTTCGAATCTACCGGAAATATTACACCTTACGAAACGCCTTGAAGAAAGGGAAGTCACTTCCGATCTGCAAGCTAACAAATTGCAAACTACAAAACCGCTTGTGCCTCAGCAAAAACTGCGTCTATTCAATCAAATGCTACAAGTGCGACCAACAGTATATTGGGAGCAGCATTAGAGCTCTACATATACGGTACCGCGAGCACCTCTCCAACCCCAATTCCTCCATCTACAGGCACACAAGTGTATGTAGTGACAAGTTCACGGTGTCAATTCTGGCAAGGGACAACCAGGAAGTCAATCTGCGCTTTAAAGAGGCCATCAAAATCGCTTAACGTGCACCCTCTCTCAACTGCAAAACCGAGCGCGAGGAACTCCTTTATCTAATTTATCGATTTACTATGTAACTTTATCTTCCTTCTTGTTTTAGTGAAATGTCTAACTCCAGTTTTATTGAATTTTTATTGATTTTTTTAGTCATTATAATCCCATGTCTTCATGTAACTGTTTTCTAGACAACTTATCTTATTTAATCAGATATATAATTGATTGCGTTACGCACACACTCTTCTACCTATATATTTAGCAACTTTATTTCCTAACCAACTTCATATACTCTGTCACGTACATGAATAGGAAGCAGTGCTTCGAAAATTTGTGAAATGTATTCTTGAAACCTACAGCTGTGCTTAAAAAAAACAAGTAAAATTTGATGTAAAACGTATAGATATTACATAACAATTAGATTTAAATTTGGCCGAGAGATATTTCTAATATTATTCAAATTAAAATGTTTTAAATGAAAATAATTGTACATAATCTCTTTGTTCTATATATATATATATATCATCTATGGTAAAACACCTTTTTATGTTAAAAACCGTAAATCAATAATAAGTAATATTTCATTAAAATTAAACCAATATAGACTTTATAAGACTTTCAAGATTAAAATTGCTAATGATTAATGACTAAGTTACAAAAATATGGATGCAAAATTGTTTGTTTGTCAGTAGAAGAGTATTTTATTTGATGTATACAAATAGTAATTAGCAATCAAATTTAAAAAAGTGATTCATATTTGATATGTTATACATATGTTAGTTTAGTTTAAACCATACAAATAATATTTATAATGTGAAGAATATTAATTCGAACCGAGAGATTATGAGATTTTTATCAAAGATTAAAAAATGGTTTCCAGAGTTTTATCAGTTGATCAACTGAGCTGCAATGAGAAAACACCTCCTGCGAACCAGACTAAATAACTCCCATGAATTTTGTATTGATTATCGATGTACAGTAGATATTACCTTCGCGGACGTTTATTACTATTAAATATTGGTCAGTTTGCCGGTCTAGATAAATCATATATAAATCATTGAATGCAACATAATCAGCATTTAATTAATAATCTATAGAAAAGATGCGCACAGATTTCAAATAATTAATATCTATAAAGCATTAAACCCATAAATTTAGGTCACGTGAGTCACTTTACCGTTCTTTGTAAAGGTCGTTCTTTAATAATAGAATATACTCATACTCGCATATCGATCTTAACAAAGCATAAATTCATACGTAATACGTCTTATTCTTGCAATTAACAGCAACCAACCCGCATACTTTGGAGACACATTCTAAATTCCTTATGCAAACAGTGAATATTTTCATCAAAGATTACTATGGAGTAAGTGAATCTTTCTATTTTAAAGCATTCTCAATATTTACATTTATAACAAACTATGTAACAATTTATTTATACTGTGTCTCATATAGGTAAAAATTATCAGTATTTCGTAAAATATTTCGATATGTTATTACATAATTTTTCCCACGAATTTAAAATAAATGATTTGGTTCTTAATCAATTTATAAACGATTCATAATTATATTATTTTTTTAAATAAAATAAAAGTAATAATATTTGGTATGAAAAATGGAATGATGTAATAATATACTCCAAATATTTTAAAACCTAAATAAAAACAAAATAAACTGATAGTATGATAAAAACAGACATATAATAAAATAATTATGAAGTAATATCATTAGCAAATTTATTACATGAATTAAAATATGTATAAGTTGTCTTTGTAAAATTGAAACATAATTACAAATTTTATTTTAATTTTCTTATTTTCGTTATCAATTTTTAATTTCAAAAAATACAATATCTTATATATTATGAAACTTTTAACAAATTGTAGCAATATTTAAATAATAAAATTTCTTTATTATTTTTAAAT
Source organism: Vannuccia rotundouncinata (assembly GCA_034780395.1). NCBI lineage: Eukaryota > Metazoa > Platyhelminthes > Proseriata > Coelogynoporidae > Vannuccia > Vannuccia rotundouncinata. The sequence goes on along the minus strand of JAUZNC010027894.1, from coordinate 14,107 downwards.
TAAATACTAATTTAAAATGTGTATATGCGTTTAGTACATTAGTTTAATAATTTTTAGCATAAGTCTTATAAAGCAATATATACATTTACGCCCCCACATTGAGTAAATTCACAACTGAATTTGAAATAATTATTAAAATATTCGTAAATTTATATATAGTCTCCCGATTCACACTCAGATGGGCTAAAAATTGACCAAAATGACTAGATTTATGGTATCGTAAAGAATGTATATAAACCTAAAATATAGTTTTGTTGTATACGCAGTACTAAAATTCATTTCAAAGAAAACCAATTTTTTCAATATTTAAGAAAGTGCATACTGTGAAAATTGTATATAGTTTGACTCTGATGTATCTGAGTAAAATTGAACTATATATAGGCAATACCTACCGGGGAATTTTACCGCCTGTAAAAATAATTATCCATACAAGAATTTATTATATGTAAAATGTTAGGTATATTGATTACAGATAATATATGTTAGGTAGGTATATTGAATACAAATATTGATTACACATATTATATACAGATGTTGAAAGTCAATACAATAGAGTAATTTAGTATACTAAAAAATTACTCTATAGGGTCAATAATATATGCAGTCATTCTGTAGTGTAGGTACATTATACAAATGGCAAAAAGTGTGTTAGCTCATACCACAAATGAAAGGATGTACCACATAAATTATGTTATCTCTAATTCGTATAACTATATATTATTTGATTTGAGCTATCTACGTTTTTTTTAAATCATATTAATATCTATACGAAATAATCAGTATATACATCTAATATGGTGGAGTAATAAGAGTATTAAGTAGTACACTACGCTAGTAACTTATAATAATTAAGTTGTTTCTACTAAGCATAATTTTTTTTAGCTTTTAGTATAGATATTATCAAGTTTGCAATTAAGCTAAATTATTTCCATAAAACGTAGTTAGTAGCTCAAATCAGAAAATAGTTTCGTAAGAGCTAACACAATTTATGGTTATATATATATCATTTCTTTTGCAGAATGAGCTAACACACTTTTTTGTTATTATGGCAACAAGGCAATCAAGGTTGAGCGTTGTTAGAATTTACTGAACACTCTCGGGGGCAAATTTAGTAAAAAGAACATAGTTACAATATACTCTATATTGTGTTAAACTTTAAGACACTGTATAAATGCATCAGAAGGTATTTAAGATATAGCAACTATTGAGTCATATATTATTACGTAATACACAATTTCGTAACTATATATACGTTGATGTCAAATTACTGATGCATTGCTGCCCCCTAAAGTTTAATACAATACTGATGGAAATAGATTCTACATTGTCGAAACACAAAGCCTCGAAACTTGCTGTTGGCTAAGCGCAGCGAGTCCAACATTATTATATTTCTAGATCGTTCGTGTGATCAACATCTATTACATAGGATTATGGGTGCGCGAGTTGAAAAAATCATGCATTTGATGATACAAGCACCAAAATTAGTATGATGACTCCATAAGGTATACTAAACATATATGTCCGACTAGCGGGGGGGGGGAAGGAAGGGGAGGGGAGGTAATCAATTTCTTAAAATTAAATAAGAGGGTGGGGGAGTTCATTAACTTCTTAAAAATAAATAATCGGTTAATCGGGCGAGATTTCGATGTGACATGTGGCATCTGGTACATAAACAATATTTACAAAGAACAAAAGTTAGCCAAGGTCGGCGAATATATTTCCGGAAGCCCAATTTCTCGTTCGAGCTTTAATATCTCGAGTCAGGTCTTGTGCTCCAAATAACGATAGTATTTCTCCTTGACTCGTCGAGTCGATGCTACCATTAATGAGCTTGGCTAGCTTCGGAGGCGGCTCGTATGGTGCAGCCCACATCACTGCAGTCGAGGATTCAATTTTGAATAGAAGAGCCTGCCTCCTCCACTTTCGACACAAAACTGCAGTGCACTAGACTCGGTTCTCCTCCTCCTGCACTCTCGGGAATGTTAAGACCGATTACTGACGGTGACTTCCGGTCAAGGATGTCGAGGACCCCATTGTCAATCTCAGACAACTGCTTGCCCTCGGAACCAGTGCTCCGGTTGTGATCATATTTGGCCTAAGAAAAGAGCCTAATACAATTACTATACGCCAATGAATTATGTTTTTAGATCACCGCATGTTCTGATATATTATAATTGAATATTTCAATTATTCATAGTTAACAGTTTCAATATATAATTTATAATATAATTTATATATGTTAATTTATAATTTAGGCAATGTTAAAGGTGTACAATAATTAGTAAAATATTAGCAGACTTGATGACAGTATTTTTATAATTAATATATATATATATATATTATGAATTTAATATAAATAATATTTATTTATATTTTATAAAGCGTAAATGAAAACTGACCCTTACTAAAGATGACCTCTTCAAATTTGTCCAGGTTGTGTCTCGAAGATAGGATCAGTCTTTTTAAAATCTATTCTACGCGATCGGTGTTGCTTTTTTATTTCAAATGTTACCCTTTCCGCGTCAAACGCACTGAATAAAATGTAATTTTTTTCTCTATTTAGCGATAACATAAATAACTTTTCCCCATTGCGACTTGTGCTTTAGGAAAAAGGCCCCATAGGGACGAGGAAATACAAGTTCAATGTCTTTTCTGGATTCGAAGTTATCCACTCGCACACTCGCTGCACTTATCCAACGGCCAGTTAAATTTCGAGGCTTCATGTTTCGACAATGTATAAGAACTTATTTTCATCAGTATTGTAACTATGCTCTTTTTACTAAACCTGCCCCCGAGAAAGTTAAAATATCTTATTATGATCCTAGTCAACCAAGTTTAAAGTAGATTTTCTAAGACATTTTTCCTGTTATAGGATCTTAATTATGAAATGGTCTCGAAATAACTAAGAATTTATCTGATTTTACAAATATTTCCCATGATTTCCTAGGATCTTACAAAGAATTCTTAAGATTTTTTAGGATATTAGGAAGAATTAAAACCATAATCAAGGATTTTATGAAGAATTTTTAGGATATTTTAAAGAATAATCAGGATTTTCTATTATCATGAAAACAAACATATAATCCAAAAACCATAAATATATATTTAGTGGAAATAGAAATACAATTATAAAAATACAAAATAGTTTTATCCGCGGTGGACTTATTTTGCCCACTTATTTTTTCTTCAGTCAATGTCAGAGCCCGTCTAGCTTCGTCTTCTCATGTGTCTTGAAGTTCTTTTTCTCCATTGCGTTTCCGAGAATAGTTTAGAAATCTTGGGATCATAATATTGATGTCTTTGTGTATGGTGTTATGGAAGAGATGTACCACAGATGCTAAAAAATGAACAACATATTAGGGTTTATTAATCGAAATGATATATTTTTTATACATTTTTTACCATATATAATATTGAACTGATGGGAATTAATGTAGTATGTTTATAATGAATATTGAATTTATCTGAAAGCTCCTTAATTAGTGAATGGAATTATGGCATAAATACAGTCGAAATAATTGAACTATATATCGTATATTTTTTCAATGCATCGTCAAAATTTCTAACTATTATATAAATCAAATGGGCATATATCTTATATCATATTTCTCAATATCGTATTTTAGTTTATATATCAGTATGCAATTTATTTGTGTATATCGTATAGAACAAAATGTATTAATATTTTTTACATATATGATATAATTAAATACAGTGGTATTAAATTTTAAATCATGTAATAAATGTTACATAGGCTGTATTGATAACAAATTCACTCTATGTATTATATGATAAGATTGTGTCGCAATAAATAAAATATTAATTGAAAACTAGAGTTATTAGAAAAATCAATCAGTGATACATTTTTATTGAGGAAAACCAACTTTCTTTATATCTTACTTTAAAAGATAAACTGTTTACACAAGTCAACTATACCTTTTCAACTTCAAATTGGTCATTCATAATTGTCCGGGATCCCAGAGGGTTTTAATCAAAATGTTTGGTGCAAAAGGTTTGATACTTTTATCAAGTAATATGATCCATATAGGATGATCAAATATGTAAGTCTTAAGTCTTAAGTTGCAGAAATTGTATATCATTTTTTTGTGAGTGTTTTCTATATTAAAGAATAGGAGAAATTTCTTAAGGTTTTTATCCAATTTTCATGAAAATGCACATTTTAAAGAAAATAACGATGTTATGTTATTCACCTTTTTGAATAAATTGATGCATATAATTTTATCAACTAAATATTTTCTACACATTACAAGCAAAATTACATTGGAAAGTCATGCTAATCATTTTCCAGAAACCTATTACTATTAGTAATAAAGCCTATTTTAAGCATATTTCAGCTTAAAACCAGTATTCTAATGTTTCTAGAAAATAATTAGTTTTACTTATCCATATAATTTGGCTTGTTATATGTTAAAAACGATTAGATGAAAAATTGATATGCATCAATTTATTCCAAAGTGTGAATAACATCTTCATTTTCTTTAAATTGTGCATTTTCATGAAAATTGGGTGAAAACATAAAAATTTCTCCTTTTGTTTAATATATAAGAACACTAAAATGCTCATAAAAAAATAATGTACAATTTCTGCATCTTAAGACTTACTTATTTGTTCATCTCATGAATCATATTACTTGATAACAGTATCAAACCTTTTGATTAAAATCCGGACTATAAGTTCGAATTTGTCAGCGTAACGAATATTACACGTATGCTATAATTGTTAAAAGTAATATCAAATTAGTCATCGACAAACCGATTTGGAATTGACCATTTTTGTGAAGTAAGTTCATATTATTTGAGCTTTCCGAATCATTGTATATTGCCGCTGATTATGTAATTTCTATTTATTCAAAGTTAATTAAAATCGATCTGTTTATTTTTCAACCATTTGGATAAAGTTTTTTACATCATTCATTAACACTCCCGATAAAAGTTGAGCATATGTAATGAGTGGCTAATGTCCGATGGACTGACTCATTTAAACCAAAGATACATATAGTTTTCCCGTAAATATAGTTTTCCATAGTTTTAAAAGGTTTAGATAAATACTACCATAATTTTTTTAAAGCTTAAATTATACATTAATGAATTCATTAGATTCCTTGTCTCAGAAAACATATATGTAGACACTTTATTTGTAATTTCATAATATGGATTTGCGAAAATATTGCATTATTAGTGATTGGCAGCCATTTTGGACGCCATAATGGATTTGATAATTTTAAAATGTTCAGAAAAAATGCCACCCCAATTTTTTGAAAGTTCGTAGTATAACTGAGGTACACAGCTATTTGCTTAGTAGAATTTGAAGGTCTACGAGAAAGAAACCTCTCAAACTAGTTAGCATTAGTCCACTACTAGGACTTATTCAGAATGTTGTTTCTGAAAGCGGAATTACGAAAGAAATTTTCTCTTAACTTCTTGGCAAAATGGAGAACTATTGGTGGTTAACAACCAACGAACGCGTCGCCATGGAAGTACTTGTTATGCGGTAATTGATATAACAATCCTCCTCTTTTTTGGAAATCAAATTGATCATCATTATTTACCTAAATATTTACTTTTCTAAATATTTATGAAATATCAGAATCTTGACTCGATAGTGCAGATAAATGAGTTGAACCTATAAGATCCAAAAGCGATTTTGTCAATCATAAAAATAACCGATCATGTGACTCTCCACAAATGTCGGATTCGTATTTATAAGAATTGTTGTTTGCCAGAGATAATCACACGATGACCTTTATTCCAATGTGCTTTCGTGAACAAGAACACTTAATTGTTTCATGTATAGTCTAAACTAAAATATACATTTGCCTAATTTGAACTTACTTATGACCAATTTGAAGTTAAAAAGGTATGGTACTAATATTTTTAAGGATATCTTTAATTATTTTGTATATATTTATATATATATATAAATAATTTAATTTACTACAAATCAATTTCATAAAATATTTTTCTTTTCATTAATCATAATTACCCTAAACAAAAATTAATAAAATTTAAAATTAAAAAATATACAAAATGGAATATATATGGCATATATTAGTCTTTGTCAAATATTTTTAAGTACTATACAGCCAGGAATTACACAGAAATACACTGTTTATGGTGGACTGACAAAATATAATTCTATAACAATAATACCTACTACCTATATATAGTAATACAATTTATAATTCTAGATATAAATAGTCTATACTATGAACTAAATTAATAGAGTGGATTTAAATATGTTTAACCAAAAAGGACAAAAAAATATTGATACAATAAAAAAATAATTTACATTTCACAAGGGTTTTAAATTCAAACTTTTGAAACTTTGAGGTTCATTCATTGAACATTCGACAGTAGTTATTAATTGGGAAATTGGTGCCTATTCCCTCCAGTTTAAACCAATAAAACTGGAAACAAAAACAGAAAATAAACATTAATTTACACATTATATTACTTATTTGTTATGAGAACGTTTATTACTCATTAATACAGAATTAGTTAAGTATAATGGAGATTATCTTAAATACATTGAGCGTTTGTAAGATATACCTATGTCTATGACAAAATGTCTATGGTATATTTCTTTAATTAGTAGTTTACATAACGTTTTACAATCAGAAGATCGGCAGAAAAGGGTAAATCTCAAAGAAATACAATTTAAATGAGGTAAGCCATATTATGTAATCTTATGAGATTTCCAGACACCTTTGAGACGCCATATTTTAAAGCCATTCTATAAATCATAGACAAAAGAACTGTTATTTTGTCTATGCAATTATATTTTACCTCATCAATGAATTTTTCTTTTGATTCTCCGAAATAAGTTTTCAGTTTTGTGCACTGCATCCACAGTTTTTAAATATCTATATCTATTGGAGACATTGCGTTCACCCGACAAATAACGTCCTCGTCGGACGGATTGCGTTCTATTATCAGGAACGCAATTCGTCGGACGTATTCGATTATTTATTAGAAACCTAATCGGTCGTACGATTTGGGATATTTTAAACATAACGCAATTCATTGGGTGACGCAATTCGTCGGTACAGCCCAATGGATTGCGTTCTTCTGTAAATTTCGAATTGAGTAATTTTTATCAGGAACGCAATCCATCGGACGAATTGTGTTATTTTAAAAAGAACGTAATCCGTACGACGAGTTCGTCGGGTGACGCAATTCGTCGCCAACATATCTAATAATTCATGAATTCTTCCTAAGTCCGAAATCAAATTTCCCACACTGACCCAGTCAATCAATAAACTACACATTTCTTGTCCTAAGTAATTTTTGATATTCCAGAAATCTATTCAATTATGATTAATTGTCTTATCGAATAGTTCAATCAATATTTAACCATCCAACACAACTAGTTGTAAATAAATAAATGTTCTATAATAATCGGATGTTTGGCAATGCCCTTAATTTTCCCTAAGATATTTTTTTTGGTTAAAAATGAAAAATAATCATTTAAATATTGAATTATATAAATTGTCTTACTTTATAGGTCATTTATATCATCTTTCGAAATTTTATATTTGCCTTTAAGTATCCCTTAGTCCCTTTGTAGTACTAAAGGAACCCTTTCTTCTTTTATCACCGAGTACAAATATAGTTCATAATTCTTCATAAGCGGGACTCAATAATAAAAAAATATATTACAATCTGACTTATTTTTATAAAGAACTTATTAGGTGATAATTCATATTAGGATTCTTACCAAGTTCTTAATTGGTTATACTAAGAAAATTTACCAGGCTAAGAACTGGTTAAGATTGATCAATAAGTGCGTTCTTATTTATTCCAAACAAATTCTTATTTATTTTCTATCAATATTTATTAAGAAAATAAATCCTAGTAATATTTTCTAAATGTTTCGATTTGACGGGAACGCTCAACCCTGATTGCTTTGTTGCCATCGTTGAGATTCTCTATCCATAGACAATTTTGTAGATCAAAGATGTTTAACTCAATATTATTATTTTCAAAGGCGGTCGAATTCACACATATGGCCTGTAATTGTAATATCAGAGTTATGTTAAATTTAATGATTGTTTGGCTTACAATATCGATTTGTTTGCTGCATTTCGTCTGTAACATTTAAATTTTATACTTCTATATAATATGTGTTAGATAGCGGAACTCATTTTGTAAAAAAAAGAATTACCTACCAATTAAAATTCAAAGTTAGAATTTTAAAATCTATCTAATGTATTATAAATTATAAAGATTACAATTAAAATAGATATATACCTACGATACATGGAAATATGATACTTTTTAGTTTTTTAATATAATACATTTCTATTTTAGCTATATACAACATTAACTTCTTAGATTGCCATTTGCAGTATATAATTAAAGAAAATCTAATTTATAATGAGATAAATAATTCTAAGATATCAGTAAATGTATAATATTTTTATGAATTTCAATTGAAATTTAATTTTTAGGATTGCTGATAAAACCGATGATTTCTTTCTGAATGCTAATGGTCTCCGGATTTTTACAAAGACATGGGACCTTCCAGACGAGGAAAAACCAAAAGCAATAGTATTTATCTGTCATGGATTTGGTGAACATTGTTTGTGCTATGAAGAACTTGCCAAAGCTTTCAATCAGATTGGATGCCTTGTTGTTTCTCACGATCATATAGGTAAGTTTACAAGGATTTGATTTTTATAACAAATGATTTATACCTTTCAAATATTTTGGAAATATCAGGTTTTTCCATTGATATCGTAATAATATTAATTTAAGTTAATATATGTTAATTACGATATCCATGGTTTGATCTAACTTTTTAAATATTATATTATTTCTAATCAAAATTTTAATTGTACAACAACAAAATGATTAAAATATTGGCAAACATCTTAAAAACGAAATACTTTTCTATACACAAAATATATAAGTAGTTTAATTATAGTTTGTGGCCGTTTTAAGTCTAAGTAAGACTGAACAGGATGAAGTTTGTGGTTAACCATGATAGTTTATAATTTCTCATTTGTAGGGCATGGTCGTAGTGAAGGAGAACGTGCAAATCTACGATTATATGATGAATCTTATTCCTTGGATATTATAGACCATCTCAGCCGACATCGTAAAATTTTTCCTGATCTTCCAGTTTTTTTGTATGGCCATTCTATGGGAGGACTAATTGCAATTATAACAGTTTTACGAAGTGATGAATTATTCAGAGGAGTAATATTAGAAAGTGCTGCTATTGTTATTGATCCTTCAGTTCTTCCTGCATACAAGATAAGATTGTGCAAATATTTTGCGTATGTTCTGCCATGGTTTCCTGTTGCTCCACAACTCAATAGTGATCTTTGCTGCCGAGTTAAGGAAGTGGTTAAAAGGTAATTATATATGTTTAAATGGCAAAATTCTTCAAAAGCCACTATATATGTATAGTATATTCTCATAAAGTATATATTTAATATAAGCATTTTACTAGTTATTATGTGTTTTCGTAATAATAAAGGTAAATTTTAACTATAATCTCTATTATGTAGAAAATATGAAAATTTAATGAAAAAATATTTTTACATTGAACTTCTGATGTAAAATAAAAAAATATTTATTTAAAAATTAATCTTTTAAAATAATCTTATAGTACCTTTTTATAAGCAAATATTATTAAAGTACTTTTATTGATTTTTTTTCGATGTTAAAGTCCATTTTAGTTTCTAATAATTTTAAAATTTGATCCGTATATATTAATCAGTATATTAATCAGTTGAAGAGAGTAGGTACTTGAGATATGTGTCACCGTTCTTTCATTACTTTTGTAAATAAATACATATTATAGAAGGTAAAGATTTTAAATATCATACGTACATAAAGTACACACATATTTATATCTTGTTACGTAAGTTATACGACATATTTAGTTAATTTGCTGCTAATTAGTGTTCTTAATTAGACATATTTTGTAGTGTTGTCATACTATTTTGTTTTTATATTGCTCTATAATAAGCATATATATATAAATAAATGTATAAGCATTCTTTATTTAGGTAAAATAAAGTTTTTAAGAAATGTTTTCGTATACCACATGCACATGTAACTTATTATACTAGTTTGAGAAATTGTAACCTGTAATTTATATTTGATCGTTCAATTAATTAATACATCTTTTTGAAACAAAGTGTCCTATAATATAGCTTTGAGAGATTTTATATAGCGTCACAACGTTCTGAAGTTTGGAATAATTATAGCATCATAGGATTAAAAATAAATAAATATCGTATTAGACAATTCTTTGTTTATTCTTTGTTTATACCGATGATTTATTTTTTCTAGAGATAACTTTTAGTCTAATCCACTTTTAGAATCAATGATGATCCACTTATTTACAAAGGGAAAATTAAGGCAGGTATTGCTGCTCAGGCAAGTATTTACATGCATGAAGTAAATAGCCGTTACAAAGAAATCACAGTTCCATTACTCATTACTCATGGAACGGAAGATCATTTAACAGCTTCGTTTGGTTCGCAGGAGATGTTTTCTCAATGCAGCTCAACTGATAAAACTCTGGAGCTCTTTGAAGGCGGTTATCATCAACTCCGTTTTGAACCAGATGGTATGGGTGAACGTTTTACCCAAATCGTGATTGATTGGACAGCTCAACGAATTTAAGGAAACAATTTAAAACTTTGTTTAAAATCTCATAATCTCTCGGTTTGAATTATTATTCTTCACATTATAAATATTATTTGTATGCATTAAATGGTTAAATGCTTGTCAATAACATATGAATCCCTATTTTTAATTTAGGAAAATAACAATATTAATATATACAGTAATTTGCCAATTGCTATTTGTATACATTAAATAAAATTATCTTTTACTGACAAACAAACAATAAATTGTGCATTCATATTGTTGTAACTTAGTCATTAACCATTACCTATTTTTATCTTGAAAGTCTTTTAAAGTCTATTAAATATTAATTATTATTGATTTACTGTTTTCGCTATATAGACCGAATTGAAGGGGTGTTTTACCATATAGATGTTATATATATATAAAACTACGAGATTACATATCTGTACAATTCGGATAGACTTAGATTATACAAAGCTTAAAAATGTCGTAATACAATCATAGTACAATTACCATTTTAAAATAGATATACTTAAAAATACTTCAAAAAATATGCTCAATCATTTATCATAGAAACTATAGTGTAACTATTTTAATTAATCAAGATGAAATATCATCCAGCTTATTGAAGCAGGCACACATATTACAATAATTATTATATAATAACTAATGTGTTTAATCAATTATATTTTAATTGGTTTATGGGGTACGGATAATAAGGAAAATATTTTTCTCCGATTTTTTTTATTGAATAGATTTTATACATATACAAAATATATATAAACAAATAAATAAATATTTAGTTTCAATGCATTTTAACTTAATTTTAACATTAACCTTTATCAGGTATAAATTGTTTTAAAATACATATTTTGAGTTCACTATTGATCGTTTAAAAGATTGCTTCAAATTTACATGGAATATTGACAGTTATAAGGAAGCCAGAGTAACTAACTGTACCTATGTTTCTAACAAAGTTTGCCAATGAACAAACTTTAAAATTAAAAGTCAGAGATAAAGTTTATTTTATACTTATAACATTCATTTATAATTGAAATCATTTTTCAATATCAATTTTTGCCTTATAACAAAAGTACATCAAATCTAAATTCGATTTTGTTTGAATGTTTTAATATCCGTATACAAAACGTATTATTTTTAAAATTTCGTCTGTTTATAATTTATCTTCTTAATTTTCAATTCTTTGTAATCTTTTGTTTCGCAAGTTGTATTTGTATATTGAAAAGTTAAAAAACTACAAAAAGATAGCACAAAAGTGAGTAGGGCCTATATTAATTAAAAAATGTTAAATTAAAAATATTAAATGTAATAATATTTTTATCAAAGTTACGTTATTTAAATACGCACTGTTTAAAAGTTAAACTAAGTTTTTATAATCATTTTTGTATTATTGAATATCTAGTAACTTTGATTTTGTTAATTTTTTATTTGTAAAAAATTATTTATCTAACAAAAAATGAGGCTTAGACCTGTATTATACATTCTGCTGGAATGGCTACTTCCTAGATTAATACCTGCTAGCTGTAATTTCGCTCAAATTTCGAACAAAATCGATGTAAAACTTTAAAGAAACTTATTCATGTAAGGCGGTTTTTTTATTTCTGACCCGAAAATTGTGCACCCTTATTATAATTATTAATTTTTATATTATTCTTTTATTTAATCAGCAAACTAAATTAGTATGTTGATAATAACTCTGATTTTTGAGAACCATGAATCAAACAATATTATTTTTTGTAAATATAAAAAATTCCTTTATTTTAAAATAGTATATAAATACGAGTTCCAATAACTAAGATAAATAACATATTAAAAAACAAACTGGGAGGTTAACAGTCATATATGTTTAAAACAATTATATTATATATATATATAACTTTATAATTTCAAAAACATATTGTTTTCAATAAAAATAGTTTAATATATCTTTGAAGTTTGCCCAAAACGTGTCATTTATCTTCCACTACTGTCTCGTAAAACTGGGTCAACTTCATGGCAACAAGGGCAAATCTTTCTCAAAAAAGATTTTCGCATAATAATCAAAAAGTAAATGACAGGGTTTGCGAATGAATTCATTGAGACCAAAAAGGTGCCAATTTGGTGTGGCAACTTGTTGTATTCGTAAGGGAAGACACCAATTCGGCCGAGCATGTAGGAAAAAGCGGCGTAGCTCACACAAATTATGTAAACAATTGTAATGACGATCGCCGTTTTCGTAAACTTCATGGTCGCCTTATTTTTCTGCTGGCTTTGTGCTCGGAATTCGTTCATTAAAGTCCTCGCCTTTCGAAGCTTCCAAATAATTTTTCCATAGAAAAAAATGAAAAGAACTAGAGCAAGTGCATAAATAAATACGAACCACACAACGGAATAAACTGACATTAGAAAAATTTGGAATTGACTAAAATTTTGACCAGTACATCGTGGCCAGCCGCATATGTAACTATACTTTGTTTCCCAAGACGATGGCAGAGCGATCACGAAACTGTAGATGAAAATTAAAACCAAACAAATGAGGCCGTGCTTTTTAGTGGTCAATTTCGTATAGAATATCGGATTAACAACCGCCCAGTAACGCTCAAGTCCAATTAAAACAAGGTTTCCTATAGAGAGGTGAACAAACAACCAAAAGAGTGTTTGACTGTGCCAAAAACGACAGATAAACAGATCAAAATATTGCAAACCAGATCGCCACATTGGTGGCTGCAGAATGATCATTGCAGACAGAAAACAGACAAATGTGTCGATAAATGACTGATGGATGAAAAACATGGTGGCTAGTTTGGACCCCAGAGAGTTTCGTATCAGTACAAGTAGAAGCGAAATGTTGCCCATAACTCCGGTAACGTTAACTACAAGAATGACAATGTCAAAGTTACGACGGTTGGGTAACCAACCAAGTTTGCTAATATCAAAAGAGCATGTTCCGTTGGATCCAGTTATGTTATTGACCAGTACGTATTCACTGAAATTACTCATTATTCCAGTTTTTGAAATGTGTTATTTCCAAAAGAGTTGACAAAATATTACCTCAACAGAATCTAATTATTGTTAGCTATTACAGCAGTGTTATATCTTCATTATGAAAATTCACTCAAACCAATCTTAATGATGTCATTGTTCTTTAGATGTGTAATTGGTTAGATTCTTAATAAACACCAACCAGCAATAAAAATGAAACAATTTCTGTTTTTGTCATATATGTATCGTTTTTTGTTTTATATAAATATATCTATGTGTATGAGCTCCCTTTTGGTATATTAGGTAGGTACCTAATAATGCATGCAAATATATTTATACAAGTATATTTAATATTAAAATTTATTCTAGAACTGAGTGGAAATTTCTCGTGATGATTGAAGCAACAATCACGTACATACACGCATAGAGTGTAAACCGAGAACACGTACAGAATTATCACAACCCGAGTACTATGATAACTAGTATGAATTTTCACA
>JAUZNC010027883.1:0-21772 GCA_034780395.1 Vannuccia rotundouncinata | reverse complement strand
TTCAAAACAGTTTTTCAAAAGTTCTCGTGAAATTTTATTGGAAATAAATATGATTAACACGTTTAAATATTTATTTTAAAATGTTTATGGTCTGTCAGACCCCCCCATGACAATGTACGTGTTAACATATATCATTTATGCTTGGGCTAGTCAGATTATTTAATATGTCAGATAATAGTACCTGGATTTTAAGTTGTAGGCAGTTAATATTTTAAAATTAACTTTCATAAAATCTGATTAAAAATATTATTTATTAATATTCATTGGTAAATTAACTATATCAAAAACATGGATTCTCTTGTTTTTATTACCTAGCAAATTGCTAGAATTTGTCATTGAGTCTTGGAATAGTTTTTAAACTGATTTACAAAATGTTATACAGACTCTTTTTTGTCCATGCATTAAGATATTAGACAATCTTAAACTTTAGTTCTTTATCTTGATTACTCTCTGATATATTAGCATTTTATCATTGAATGTTGACCCCTAAAATATACAGGAAAATTCAGCAGTAAGAAACATGAATTTTTACATTTTTGAATTTCTATAACTTTTTTATGGGTTCTAATCTAAATTTGGTATTTTTATTTCAAGTCAATCGATGATAAAGAGGATATAAAACAAATATTTTTCAATAGATTTATTCACATAAAAAAGTTATAAGAGGATTTAATTTTTTTCTTTATTTGAATCTAAGACTTATCTTTAGCAATTACACTTTTATATAAGATTTATGTGTTTTGAGACAATATATTTTAACAGATTAATTCCCCAAAAATATAGTAATATTTAAATATACCATAATATTAGTACTCTTGTTTTTATTACTTAGCAAAGTATTAGAATTTGTTCATAAAGAATATAAATAATACATACTATTAAAAATAATAATTGCATTTTTTCATCAAAAATTTTTGTCTTTTTTTCACCCTGAATATTAATAAGGATCAGATAAGAACACTTACATTGAAAAGGGTCATAATAGATCTGAAAAAAAGTTTAACCAATTTTTAAAAACTTTGCAACTTAATTTAATAAATATTAAATTTTCCAATAAAATAATAATAATGTATCAATTCAGGCATGTGACATTTCTGAAATTTTTATTTTGTAGTAATCAGAATGGTTGGGTTATTATAAATTGAAGCAATTTTTAGTAAAATTTTTTATTGTGTCAAAACCATTCATAGTCATATTTTCTGGAATTTCAAATATTTTCAAATTATATGTTTGATATATTAAATAAATTATTATTTCAAAGCTCAATAGAGCAAAAGACTGTTTATCTTATTGCATGAAAAAATTTACTTGTGCAAAATTTAATTAAAAAAATATTCAGTTTTACCTTAATGACACATTGATTAATACAAGTAAATAATAGAATAAAACTAACCAATAAAGTAAATTTATGGGTCTTAGAAAACTGGAAAAGTCTTGCAATTGCAAAAATCCATATGGAAAAGTCTTTGATCATTTTTGTTATTATCAGTTTGATGATCCAGAACTATATGGAACATTTATATTTTTCTAAATTCATATTTTGATTATTTTTATTCCATATTTTGGTAACTTAGCCATATTCATAAAGCAATTTTACCTCACTTTTAATATTCATTTTAAGTTTTTAATTTGTGCTTGTTGCTTTAGTGTAGAATTTAAATATAGTACCACTTAAATCATAACATAATCATGTTTTTGCTACCTAGGAAAGTTCTGGAATTTATCATTGGGTCTTAGAACAGTCTTTAAATTACTTTTAAAAATACTGTAAAAACCTTGATTAGCTATTAGACTATTTTTTAAATAAATGACTAACACATTTTAGTTAATCGATTCTTTTAAAAATTTTACTTTAATGACACTTCAAGGTTAATTTTTTTCTTTTATTTGACTTCTCTCCCTCATTAATTGTTAATGAGGGTAAACTTTATGCTATTGTATTGACCATCTATATAATTATATTTGTATATTTTCTAAATAAGAATATATGATTAATTAACTATTTTATTTTTATAATAATATAAGTTATGGATCATAAATGAACTCCTAATCTGGTATGTATTTTTTTAAATTTAAATAATACTCCTTATCTACCTCTTGTCAAATTCCACTGAATGTTGTTCTTGTCATGTCGGAGTTTTCACCAAATGATAGTTACATACTATACAACTCAAATTTATTTTATATATACAATTTTTTTTCTAATTATTTAATTATATCCAAACTGACACTATACATGGTAAAGTTGTTAAAGCAAATTCTACTGTAATGTTATATTTATAAAAAACTTTTTGACAAAAATTATTTATTTTGTTAAGTTACATTTAATATAGTTAAATACTTTTATGTGAGCTTATTATACTTTGTGAGATTTTTATGTGCAAATGAAATAAATTGATCTATTTTCAACAAATGATTATTTGTATAAATTCCAATATGAAATAAAATCTGATTAGCAATACTTGGATTACAAGAAAATGAATTTAAGAATTTGAGAACCAAAAATAAAAAAGCAAGAATAATCCAGTTAGTGAATGAAAATTTGTATTTACAGTAATATTTAATATGTATCCTGATTAGATATACTGATCTTGTATATAAATAAATAAACTGTATTGTATATATAAATAGATAAAATTAAATTACATAATTCTCATGTTATACAAACATTTTGAGTCTAATCTGTGAATTGTGTCTATTGTTTCATTTTTTTACAGAATCAATAAAATAAAATTTGATTTTAAAAGTAATATCAAAATGTATGTCTAGAACTGCTATCATTTAAAAGTACGTGCAAAAAATTCGGCATTACTAATGTTTGTTTACATAAATAAGATATTTGTAGATTCATATTTTTACCAGAATATAATGCGAAATTGACATATATATATATATATATATATGTTTCGTTCACAGGGTGGCCACTGGTCAGGGAAGTCAGGGAAATTGAAAACGGTCAGGGAATTTTAGAAATAGTAAGGGAAAAAAGAGTATTATATAAAATTTCTACCTGAATATTTCAATCTGAGTCAGATTTGTATAAATGTTTTGGTGTTTTAAATATACTTAAATTACATTTTTTCAAGGATATGCAGATGTAAGGCATATAACTGATTACAATACTTATAGTATTACAGATTTAAACGCCGATATTTATTTATGAACGTAATAATATTACTATTACACTATCTATGCGTTGCTAAGCCATTCAATATGAATTCAGGGATGCAGCTGTCATTAGGTAGGTTTAATTTGGTGAATATTTGTAAATTATTAATTTTAATATACTATTAAACTCTGGCAACCACCTTGATTCAGAAATTTCCTTATATATGTTAGCATAGGTATTTTCCACATTAATAATGTTTCCATGTTTAAATCTACGTAGAATATGTATTTATTACCCAACTAAATAATGGACAATGCTTTCTTGAGATGCTCTCTCCTGCATTCTAATTCATAGAATACTTTTTAAAAAATCGCGAGTTCGGATTTATTGGTTACGCTGACCGCGTAGCCATAACGTGCAGGAGATTGGAGTGAGGGAAAAAACGCAACACATTTTAATATTTTCATTACTGGGGCCGATCCACATTTAAATTTTCCGATTATTGTTTGAGAACGAGTTACCCACAGTTTTCTCAATTAATGAAATGTTAGTAAGAAAGGGTATACAAATCTATTTAACTCAATAAATGATACATAATGTGAACAACTAAGTGTAAGGGAAATATCCTTGTTAGCCTGTCAATAATTTTTGGAAGATAGGAATGTCGTGTAGACAATTTATACATTTATAGTAATTTTATCTTATTATTAATATATAAGTACGAAGTACGGATTATTGTATATTTTTTTTTATTCTCAGTTGTTTATCTATACACGATATACCTGATAGAAGATTTCTTTTTCCTTCCAGACTTCTTGTAAACCACAAATGGTGGGCCGGCGCGTTATCACACGGGCTATATCATTTTTGTTGTTCTGGGTGGTTCTGGTCACTTTTTATTTCGTAAAATTTCATTCAGATTCCACTGACAATGGCGAACCTTCTGCTGTCAAGGTCAAACGACTTGTCCAATTTGGAGAGGCAATTCCTTGGGACCAGTTCAATATTGAAGGTTATATAAGCCCCAAGCGTCTGCGACCAGGCGAGGACCCCTATAAAGCAAATAAATTCAACCAGGCCGCGAGTGATGCCATCACACCAACTCGCAATATTCCCGACACCAGGCATTACTCCTGTTCGAGACAATCTTATCCAAAGGATCTGCCGACAACATCGGTGATTATCACCTATCACAACGAGGCGCGCTCTACTCTTCTCCGAACTATATTCAGTGTATTTCACCGTAGCGCAGCACACCTCCTCAAAGAGATAATTCTCGTAGATGACTTTAGCGATGATCCCAGTGATGGTCAGCTTTTGGTTTCTATAGAGAAGGTCCGACTCTTACGCAACGCTCGTCGTGAGGGTCTTGTTCGGTCTCGGGTGTTTGGGGCTGACGTCGCCAAAGGAGCGGTTCTCACATTTCTCGATAGTCATGTGGAGTGCAATGTCGGCTGGTTGGAGCCGCTGTTGTTCCAAATTTATCAGGATCGTCGACGCGTGGTCAGTCCAATAATCGATGTTATCAGTATGGACAACTTCGAGTATATTGCCGCTGCTTCCGAGTTAAAAGGCGGCTTCAGCTGGAACCTGATCTTCAAGTGGGATTTCCTAACCCGCCGTGACCGAGATATTCGTGGTGACAATCCAATTCTCCCGATTCGCACCCCGGTGATAGCTGGTGGCCTCTTTTCCATTGATCGTCTGAGATTCATTGAAATCGGGAAGTATGACATGAAGATGGACGTCTGGGGCGCGGAAAACCTCGAAATCTCCCTGCGTATCTGGACGTGTGACGGAGTGTTGGAGATTGTGCCGTGTAGTCGAGTGGGGCATGTCTTCCGCAAGCAACACCCCTACACCTTCCCAGGCGGTGGAAGTAGTCTTATCTTTGCCCGCAATACACGTCGAGTGGCTGCCGTGTGGCTAGATGGTTACTCCAAGTACTATCTATCCGAGGTTCCCTTGGCCTCCTATGTCAGTTATGGAGACATCTCCGAGAGGGTGACTCTCCGTAAACGACTTCACTGTAAGCCCTTCCGTTGGTTTCTCACCAATGTTTATCCGGAGTTAAAGGTGCCCGGGGGTCATGTCATTGAACAGGGCTCTATTTCCCAGCGAAACAAGTGTGTTGACACATTGGGACGTCTTGCAGATGAAATGGTGGGCTTGTACATTTGTCATAACACTCCTGGTGGTAACCAGGACTTCTCCTTCCTTATCAACGGGCAGATTATGCACTCCAAGTTGTGCTTCTCGGCTGCGCATTCTGGATCTGATGCGAGAATCAAGTTGGACAATTGTGCGGAAAGTTCTAAATTACAGCTTTGGGAGAAACGCAAGAAGAACATGCTCCGTTTAGTTGGCTTCAATGTCTGTCTCGATTCGTCCGATGAAATGGTGAAAGTCCGAACCTGTGATCCTCAAAATATTGCTCAACATTGGGATTTCAATGTGAAATCTTTATGATATTCTACTATATAAAATCTTACGTTTATTCTGTTTGTTATTTATGTATATAATTATATATCTAAAGATTTACATACTTAGATATGCTTGGATATATTTCAATTTCAAGGGGCCTTATTGTACATATAATTTATTGACTTTCATTTTTAAAACTCGCCTTAACATATTTATATTTTTGTTTCTATTTGTTCAGTATAGGTAATGTGAACTTTTGTACCGACAATAAAATTTGTACATGTCAACTAAAATGGTGATTACCTTTTTTTAGCTTTCTCTTAAACTCGATTTTAAACATGTGTTAATATATGTCTCAACGTTATAATGTTCCCATGTGTTTTTACTTCATGTATTTGATTTTACTGACTTGTGATTCGAATTTTATGGTTAGATAACATTTTAAAATTACTTTGTGCTGATATTTACCATCTGCTATGTATTAGTTTTATTGATTTGAATTGTATACATACTGTGTAAACTTGCACCTTTAATAATATTAATTCGAAGACAATCTCTACTTTTGATTTAATAAATATTGATTTAGTAGTTCTGACTTTGGATACATATTTTCAACTAGCGATATATTAATAGGTTAGTTCGATTTCTAAGCATACGAAGTATATTAATACATTTTTAGTGTTCAAAATTCTAGATAAAATAATCGATCTATGATCAAAATACGTACTCATTACATAATGTTAGTTCATAGCATTATTTAATTTTTTAATCTTCATAATATCCTTAAAGAATGGAAATTGTTGATATTACTGTAACAAATTTGTAATACTAGCTATGTGCAATCTGGTACAATAGTTCCAGCGACATCTGCTAACATTTCGTGATCATTAGCATCTCATATTGACTGCGTCTGTTTTTGTTCTGTAGACACATGCATTCCACCAACTGTTGGGAAAAGATAGACGCAGTCTGCTTCGATGTCGACTCCACCGTGTGTTTGGACGAGGGACTGGACGAGTTGGCTGCATTTTGTCATGTTGGCGACGAAGTAAAAGCCATGTAAGTTAAAATATTTTCAAGATGGTTACTCAATTATGTGACGACTTTGCATCATTTAGCTTCAATTATATGGTCACGTGTGATAAAAATTTGCAGTGGGGTTTTCTAAACAGTTGATATGAACCGATGTTTGATAAATGCTTCTATACCTATTCCAACCTTGTGTTGGCAGAAGTTTGGTATATTCCTAGTCCGTTATACTAATAATAAAAACAGTATTATTCTGATTATTTCATTCTAAATTAGTCAGTTCGTATTCCAGGACTTTGGCTGCCATGGGAGGTGGAATGGGCTTTCGTGAAGCTTTCAAAAAACGTTTGGACATTGTGCAACCATCGAAGTCTAGAATTGGAGAATTTGTGGCTCATCACCCTCCTAAACTGACTCCTGGGATCAAGTAAGATTTAGATTGATCATTCCATTATCTACAGTATTATCTAGACATCTGAACATACATCACATCACATCAAAAAGTACTTTTACTTCATTTTATACAGTATTGATTTTCCTTGTTTTAAAATACATTTCGTTTAATACATCTATTTTTAAAATTTTATAAAATTTTACTTATTTGTAAAGATTGAAAAGTGTCTTCTCTATTTATTCCATTTTATTTTGATTAATTTAGCATTCTCACATCATATATTTCCTTTTGTAAATCATCTTTTAAAATTATACGTTCCCTGTAAACTAGAATTCCCCAAATGATTAAGAAAACACATTATTTTG
This sequence comes from Vannuccia rotundouncinata, assembly GCA_034780395.1. Classification (NCBI taxonomy): domain Eukaryota; kingdom Metazoa; phylum Platyhelminthes; order Proseriata; family Coelogynoporidae; genus Vannuccia; species Vannuccia rotundouncinata. Next base: position 14,451 of record JAUZNC010027883.1, on the reverse strand, counting down.
CTTTCTGCAATTCTAACCTTCTTTTGTGTTACAGGAAAAAATTAGCTTTTTTTAAATTTTATTGCATAGTTTGTCTACAATATATAATTTAAATTTGTAGATGGGCTTGTTGTAGTATAATGCAACCAGTACATATTATATTGATATATTTAGTGAAAGTAACAATGTCATATACATCTTTTCAGTATTATTTGTTTTCTACACTATTATAGAGGGCTTATGCTCACGATTTTGCGATGGTTTTGTGTTAAAAATGGTTAGTTTTATTCGGATTCAACCTAAGTTACATTATTATTATTAGACAAATATGTAAATATTCGTATAGTTATGTTTCGGCTTTTGACCAAAGCAATTGAAAATGAAATTAGAATTAAAAAGTTGTGGTTAGAAAGCCGAATTAGATTCCGTTGCTAAACAAATTTTGCCTAGTTTCATATCATTTCTAGAGTCACTGGATATTAATTTTATTCTATCACTTTATTTATCTGTTGTGAAGCTAGAATATTATTTAAAGTTGTCGTGATGATGATATTGAGGTTAAAATATGAAACATTTTTGTATAGTTTGATAATCTAAATTTAGGACATGCTTTTCAGATTGTTTCGTATTTATTTCCAACTTATTGTTTAACTTATCGCTATTATACACTTGACAATGTGTGAGTTTATTATTTATTGTAAGCTCCATTTTGCTCTGTTTACCATGTTGTATAAACCTAGAAAATTCCTCTAATAGTTATGATAGAACAGCAATCTACTCTTTAGGAAAAGCAGAAAAGGAAATTTCAATTATACATTTTGCTTTTGGCTATAGATTGTCCAAGACACTTCAAAATACTGTAGTCCCCCAATACAGCTTATCATAACATGTTTTTTATTAAATAAAAAAATAATTTTTTCCATGTTTTAGCTGATGACGTATTCATATTTCATCATCCGGTTTTAACTTACCATAAACTATTCACTGATTTGATCTTCAGTGATGAGAAATATAACCTATTATATATTATTTTTATTGTTTTGATTTCACTGAAGAACTAAAAAGGTCTTAATAATAGGTAAATTTTTTGTGTTTAGAATAGGTTTAGTAGTTTATCTACCCTGCGAACATTTTATTCATATTCCATCACATTTTACTGCTTCAGTTTGGTTCCATGACTGACCGGTCTGTCTGTATATAGGTTTATTTTTAATGATCTGCATCATTACTGTTTCGAACCGGGTCACTTACTATCTCCACTCTCTTCCTCTCTCCTCAGAAATCTGGTCCACAGTTTGAAGGAGTCCAGGGTGGCTGTCTACCTCGTGAGCGGAGGACTCAGAGCCATCATCGAACCGGTAGCTGATCTTCTCCACATCCCCCGGGATCACATATTCGCCAATCGAATCCTCTTTGATGGGCAAGGTTTGTGTATATCTCTTCTCTTCTCTGTTTTTCCGCTGTTTCCTTATTTTATTTTCGGAGAGGTTTAGTGTGTATGTCCTGGCCTACTCCATAAAACACACGATTACATAATTTCCTTGACATTATGATTGAGCATCTTGATTGTTCAAAACTGAGCGCATTTATGCTGTCGTAATTAATTATAATAATATCTAGTGAAATCCCTTTGATCTAAGGAAAACGTAAATTGGTCAAAGTATGTAATACAATTGAGGTCAAATTATTATGGTTTATGAGATGTTTCAAAATTATAAATTTTTATCATTCAAAAACAGTTAGTCACTAAATTAATGTTATATAGTTCAATTCTATTGAATATTATAGATATTGATTCGGATTATGCTATTTAGTATGGATACTTATCTACTTTATTATGAAATCTGTGTTATAGAGGTAAAAGATGCACGCTTAGATATTTAAAACTATAAGTAAATGGATTTGTAGCATTTTAAGTTCCTGATTAGATGATGTGGTAGTAATTACACTAATTGATTACATGTTAGCAAGAAGCCATACAAATCATCAATATATAAAGAAAACTTGTTTAAGACTTTAGCGTGTAGCAATGTAAATCTATCTTTCATTTTTCTTATCTCTCCGATATAAAATGTTTATGGTTAATTTGATTTACTGTGTAACAATGAACACATCTTTATTGCACGCTAAATTTTAACCATATAGAAATTAAGAAAAGACAGAAAAAATTGACATATACAATAATTGTCTGTAGATGTACATAATATTATTGTATACCTTAATGAAAAAGTGTAATTTGTGAAAAAATTAAAAATATACTATTTTTAGAACAAAACAAAATAGCATACAATGATTATTATATAAAAATCAACATAAGGCAATAATAAACATCAGTTGAAGCAATCAAATAACAAAGAGTAATAATTATTCAAAAGAAAAATGGACAGTTTTGGTATTTCCATTTACCTCGATATTCAATTTCTTGGTGGATGATCCTTCAAAAACAACTGAATTGATTCAAAAGAATTAGAAAATACAAGTTAACTTGTGGTTAAAGTTAACTGGATAGAAATAAATGCATTTATTATTTACGTAAGAAACTAAAGAATAAAAGTAAATGAAATAATAAATTACCTTCAGTTTCCGATTGCCGAATTTTGGTTGGGACCAGTTGATTTCATGAAGGGGAACCGAAACTTGTTGAAAGCGCATTAGAGAACGATATTTTCTTTGTATCGGATACTTGTTTGATATACCACTTTACTGAATTTTCATTTTGAAGGCTTTGCTGCATTGTATATCATTGACAATTGATCTAATACAATGTGGAGTGTCGGATTTTGATAAACCAGCTCTTGCTTAGATGGTCTTCATAAAATTACCTGCGGTATTGACGCCTATTATTAGTTTAGAATTATACCAAACATCCAGTTGATCCCAGTTTGACACCTTCTTGTAATAAACATGTTCACATTCGGCTGGAAGTTTACAGATCGACTGTTTTATTGGTTCTACTGGACATTTTGAAATATCGTCAATAGAATATATTCGGGCTTTTTGAGATTTTCTGATTGTCGATTCAATGAAGGTTGGCGATTCTTTTGAATAAAAACTCTTTTCCCGTGGAATCGGCATGAAATTTAATATTTTTTCTTTGACGATGACGAATCCACTCACGGCCACGAGTGCCTAGATAATATTCTACTGAAAAATAGACTTCTTGTTGCCGTTTGTCTGGTGTGGACCTGTCGAAATATTGACGCAATTTTCCGAGTTCATCTTCCTGAATAGCTTGATAACATTTTGACTTTCTTCCGCTTTCGTAAAATTTCATTGCCATTGCCTTCAGTATTTGGTTTGTCCCGCGAAATACATCGTTAACTATAATATTAATTCCCAATGCATGCATGAAATATCTAGAGTGCGGCTCTTATGCAGCCCAACGACGCTGGAGAATAATATTTGTTGTCGTTTTTTCTCAGCTCTGAATAGAACAATCGTAAATATTGCGCAACTTTTTTTGGCAATTTATTTAGTTGAGTATTCAATTTTTTGTTGGTTAAAAATTTTCAAAACTGATCTAAGTATAGTTTTTGCTGCATGGCAGTTGAATCAGAAATCGAAGATTTCTCTAGGAATCAAAATCTTCTACATTTAGCACATTAATAGAATCAAAACCTACAATAAAGTCTATTTCCTTTTCATTGACTTGTTGTTGCATGTTGCTATTTCTTGAATCTAATTGTCATTCAGTCCGCATATGGCATTATCCTTCAAGGTTGGAGAATCTAATAATCCTGTCCAAATCATACTGTACTTAACGTCTGCTTACTTTCAAATGAACTTGATTAATCATCATAAGCTTATTAACCATTTAACATTTTACGTTTTGAATTTTTGTAGCGTGCAACAATGTATAACTAGAACACGGATTCATTGCTGCACGCTTATCTGTGTTCTAGAGATATTGGTCAATTCTTTCTAAATTTTTCAGATCTGATCTAGGTATAGATTTTTATGAATTTACGATGTTCACAGAATATTTGGGGTGTGTGGAGTGAGGATGATTGTAGCTTCATTGCTGCTGCAGTGGTGAATTTTTAGTTGGTTGTTTCAAAAACCGAATTCTCAGAACGAGAGAGTCTGGGCATTCAAGAGCATTAATATTAAGTCTGTATTGGACTCTCTCTGATTTTTTGTCCGTCCAATGATGTAGGTTATCAAAGAAAAGGGCAATCATGACCTGGCGAATATTTTCACTTGACTACCCGCAGATAACCTTCTACCCTTGATAAACAAGAGAGACAACGTCATATGTGTGGATCAAGTGACACTAATTCATGACAAAGCCAATTGCTTCAAGGCCTTCTTTACTCAACAGTTGCTCAGAGATAACAACGTTGACTTATTTGGAAACGATAAATGGCCAGGTAATGCGCCAGACCTCAATGCATGCGAAAAGTTGGCTCAATAATGAACTGAAGGATCGTGTTGAGAGAAGAATGCAGAGCCAAAGAGAGTCTAACCGCCGTTGCATTGCCACTCTTCATTATGTCCTAGATAAAGGTCTACTCGAAATAGGAGGACACTATATGTTAAGTTATTGTTTTACTAAGGCTATTATGGCACGTAAATATAATAATATGCTTTCATAGCATGTTTGGTTTCATTCTGCGGGTATATCATATGGGGTATTCCATTAGATAATATTGTTGTTACCGATCTTAAAATATTCATAAAATTGTTAAATCCATACAAGAGTCAATGCAGCTATCCGGTTTTCGTAAAGTGAAAGGCACAGACCTTGGCTCGGTACGATTATCTACTATATGTATATCGGTTTGTTAGCCAACTCATTTCTTTATATCCCAACAGCATTTGATATAATCAATACACGACGTCACGATAAAAACGTCTGTTTTGTAGTTTCCCTTCTATCATTCAATGAGTCCTGTAGACTCTACTTTCTAGATATGTATATCAAACAGGAGAGACTCCTCCAACCTACTAACTGTTGAGTAGTTTCTCTCAACCGGTGAGGTTAATGATGGCCTTTTGACTAATCGATTCAGACAACTATTTCAGGAAATAATGGAATCTTGATCATCGTCTTAATTCAGTCCCCTGGGTATCTGTCACTCCATTTTTGGGATCGCTGTGTGTAAGCAGGATACAAGAGTTCTCCTAAATACCCACCCTGACTGCACACACCCATCTCCTCTTATTAAAGTGTCTGAATGCGTGAGCTTCCATCTATAACTGTTTACCTGTTTATTTATTATTTGTTTGTGGAATGGGGACAGTTTCCACTCGAATTTGTTGGAATAAAGTTGTGCTTGTAGCTTCTCTACTCTGATTTCTGGGTTTATGTTTGAACGAGTTTTAACCCATAGACACAATCTAGTTACCTATAGGTAGTCAATAAATTGCATTGCAATCAATAATTTGGGGCAGAAGGCTCGCTGCATTTTGGGGATAACCAGATGGGGAACACTGAAGACGATCTATTGGGTTTTGTGATGAGGTAGGGAAGAGGATAGGTGGAGCGGACACATGTCTGTGATTCGTAAGTTGCAGTTAGTCAGTGCAATAAGTTTACTTGGCCAACCTTGCGTGTTCGCACCTCTATCTGGTATGTGTGTGTGTGTGTATCACTAAAACCCTTTTCCATAATGGCCCCTCTCCCTGTAACGTTCCTTTTCGATGGGTAGTTCTATGTTAGATTTATGTACGGGTGAACATGTAGAGGGTTTCTTCGGTAGAAGACCAACCTGAATACTTTCCTAGTCTATGGTTATTGAAATAGGAATCCAGCTACACTATAAGTTCTCAAAAATACAATTATTTACTGTTATTTTCAAGCTGAGGACAAAAACACTGTTGTCAATATATTATGAAATAATTCTTTGTCTACTTTTTGCCAGCAGTTAAGAACGAAACTACCTTCTTTGTCATTTTCACTTGACACACAGTGTAACTACAATAGTTTATTCTTTGATAAAATGCATTGTGTCTATCAATGAATGCTCTATAATAGTTAACTCTGTCACTCTGCAGATAAAATTATTTATTTATTGTATTTCTGCGAAGCGTTAATTTCACTCAAATCTGTAGAATTACATGCCTCTGAGCTTAATATTTAATATCAACAAAATGACAACGCATTATTTTTTGGAAGCTTATAGTGACGTCTGTTTCTGGAAATGTATAGACAAGACTCCTGCAAATTACAATATTTCTTTATCTACAATTCGTCTTATAGATAAACGAATTCACCTCCTTGATATTTTTATTGATTTTTCAGAAATTGGTTCCTTCACATTTCTCTCCATAATATTTATGAGATAATTCTGCTTCTCAAACACCACAGTACACAGCTAGCAGCTACACGACCTTTATTACATCAATTTACGGAAAATTCTATCCAAAACTTGCTACCACCAGTGCGTGGTTTCTCTAGAAGTGGGGTATATTGTATTATTTCTTTTTTCTGTTTCATATACGATTTTTTTTTTATTCTACAGGGTGTCTCAAAAGTCACGCATCATAGAAAAATATGATAAGCAAATATATAGGTATTTGGAAGATGTTGGCGGTGATTTAAATTATTGATATGTTTAAGATTAAAATTTCATTTTATAACAACTGTAATAATGCATTAATAATTTGCAATTTTGCCAGTGTTTCATTATTTTCCTGATTAATTAAACGCAGAAATATTGTGTAGATTTGTCCGATAGCAGTGATAATCTATCTGTTTTATAGATGGTTGTCCTTACCTAGTTGCTAGCGAATGTCGGTCACCAAGACAAAGTACACTGGACGACTTTAGCGTAACAAAGACTTAAATAAGTAAACCTACATAGAACCTGTGGGGTGTGTTCTGACTACCTTTTATTTGACGATGACCATTTCCTCTCTGATTTATAACCCTCTATAAAACCTCTATTATAAAGCTATCCAGATTCACCATGCAAGATTCAGTCAGTGTAACTATATCGATTTGACGAATAAACTCGCTGCCAAAATACTATATGGCCTCTTTTCTCTCTGAAACCTGGATCAGTTCTAATATTATATTTTTAATGTTGTTGAATAGCTGATTGTTGATGATCTTATTGCTAAATTGTTATGTACAATTTTGAATCCACAGGGAATTACGCCGGTTTTGACGAGACAGAACCGACCAGTTCCAGCGGAGGCAAGGCGCTGGTTGTAGACACTCTGAAACAGTCGCCTTTTGGTCATTCTGGGGTCATCATGATTGGTGATGGAATGACCGACTTAGAGGCGGCCCCTCCCGCTGATGTATTCCTCGGGTTTGGTGGTAATATTGTTCGTTCTGCAGTGCGGGACAAGGCTCAACACTTCTTCATGGAAATGCAAGCTTTGCAGGACTTTCTCGTTGCTAAGGGTGTCATCAACGCAGTGCCAACCGTCTTATCTGTGATTAATGGACCAAATCAACTCTTGGCAAGATAAAGACTGATTGGCCATTTCCTATTATATTTATTTAATATTTAAATATATAATTTATACTACTTACAATTTTATGAGTAGAGTTCCATATTTTAGATATATTGTAAACATTTAACTGTCAGGTTTATTCAACTTTTTACAATTTATATTATAATTGAAATGGGTTTTTCAGCGTTAGTTTATATTTTGTACGGCTTTAGCTTTATTCTTTTAATCATTCCACACCATAACAAGGCTTGTTATTGATTTGTAATATTCTTTTTACACGAATTGAATACACTTTTACATTGAGAAAAAAATGTTCGTTATTTTTTTAATTTTAATGTTTAAATATTTTGTTGTAATTATCCTTCATTATTTCTGAGAGCTATTTATTTTTGCTTGCGTCGGGCGCACCTATTTTTAAAATTGGATTATTAACAATTATTTATTAATCAAATGTTCACAAAATGTAATCTAAAATATATAATCAAAATATTGTAGATATATTCTGTTAAAAAGTTTAAAAAAATTTAATTAAAACGTTGTGGCCCCTTCATTTGTTTGGACATGGTTCTTTGGCTATTTACTTTCAAAGGAACGGGGCCCTTATAAATTCGACAAATTTTGATGAAATTAACACTAGCATGTTGATCAATTTATTAATCATAAAAATTCCTCCATCTCGCTTGTAAAGTGCTGGTAATAAAGTAATAAAAATGTTCTTTATTATTCTCTAGTTAATTATGTTTTTTTTATGTCTTTTATTTTCAGGAAATAAAGTTTTGTGTGTGCTGTCAGATATTTATTATATATGCTATTATTTTATTTTTAGTTAACGTTGTATGTTGTTATATGGCATTTTGACAAAACTCCGGCATTTAATAAATTGGTAATATATTAAGTAATGAACGAGGACTACGTGATTACCACAGGACGCCCAACTATTTCAGTGCTAATTTAGTCAAGAGGCCGATTATTTTCCACAATAAAATGATTTAGACTATAAAAACATTATTTGGAACTTATGGATCTTCATATATAAATTATAAAATGTTTTAGTTCAAATATATGTTTATGTAATTGTATTATTATTTACATCACTTCATATATTGTGTTCATATACATATTGTAGGTAAATACATATTAAATTGTACTACATATTGTTAAATTTTTAACATGAATAATAACACAAACTAAAGTTTTCAAAGAGTACTGAATTAATAAGTATAATTATCCATATATTATTAACTCCTTGAAAGTGTACAATTGATCTATACGAAGATTAAAAAATTACCCATGAATGTTTTCTATATTGTCTATATCTTTTTATTGTGGGAAAATAATCGTCCTCTTGGCTAAATTAACACTGAAATAGTTGAGCGTCCTGGTATTCACGTAGTCAGGCCTCGGCATTGAAATATTTATCCATATATATTTTATATGGCATTTCAGAATTAGATCAATTTTTGAAATGGTACATTCAACATCGATAGTGTGAACGATATATAGCATTAATGAAACGGAATGTTTGTATAAAATAGCGCTCAATCATAAAGGTTATGACGTATATGGTTAGACCCTATATGCCATCACCGTACCGTACTCATGTTTGCATTCAGTATACTTAACAAGATTTAGTAAACTTTGAACCTTACTACCTTATCGACTGCAAAAGGTAACTTACATTTTGTTGTTGATCACTTTCAATAAATTCAGGCGATTATATCGTTCATATTACATGAATTATACTTTTAATAAGACTTTTTGTGCAATACCTTTTGTTTTTTAATGTGGTTTTAAAAGTTTAGACCGCAGATCGATATTCTTAAATTAAGAATATTTAAAATACATTTGCTACATTAGTTTAAAATAAAATATGCACAATAACTACTTAATTTATCGGTTTTGTGCAATCCAATATAATCGTTTCTTAAATATGGACTAATTTATCATTTTTATTGATAATGTATAGCACTGAAAACTTAAAGAATATAATGGAACAAACAGTTTAACAAAATATTTTACAAAAATAATTGATTGGGCTTTAAAAGATAATAATGTAAAAGATTAATAAAATAAAGTTAAAATACAGGTGACGTGGAATATATTTTTCAAAGAGTAAATCTGAATCTCGAAATATCTTGCACACCTTTTGGTGCTAATTTCCAAGTGACTATATTTTTCTATGAAGTCGCGGATTTGTTGATAACGGTCATTACCTCAAGTTCAAATTATAATTTAAATTCCCGATTGAATATTCCAATAAAGGATTTCAAATTATTTATTTTTAATATTTATTTAAATATTAATATTGAATTATTGATAAATTAAATACTACATTGATTTAATTTTATATTCAATACATTTACTTGCTTTTCACAAAATACTTTAGTGAGTATTCGCAGTATGTGCAATATCGTTATGAATTTATTAAACATTAAATTAAGTATTCTAAACTGGTAAAATTAGGTTACAGGTAAAAGCTTCTCTCCATAACCGCACTATCCAGAGACCTACTTTCTAAGTATTCATGTAAAACCCCGATAACAACCGCCGGAGATGGACAAGCGAGCTCTCTCATAGTTATCGATGTCATGTTCTACGACTCTGGTCTTGTAGTGAGCAGGTTTGGGTCACACAGCCGGTGACCAATTGACCAAGAGGCTCTTGAGATGCGGTTAGCACAGTACACTGAACGTGCGCTTTACTATAGAAACCCTGGAGACCCAAACAGCACAGTTTTTGAGCGGATTCGGGCAAAGGGCGATGCCAACCCAAGTGGAGTTGATGTTGACACCGAGGAGCTGTCAAGGACCGGTGCTTAAAGGTTATCGTTCATGCTAATGTATCGACTCAGAAAAACAGTGAACTTTGACAGACGCAGCTATTAGAACTGGAAGCTACCTTCTTTACATTTTAATCCGCGGCCGTTTCGTCATTCCGCGTACAGTGTTTAGGGCTAGCGTTACCAACTCTTCTCTCTGTGAGAAAAAGCTTTTAATTAATCGAACGGAAAAACCATGGCTGGTCCGTACAGCCGTTTGTCCCTGTTAGCAGTGGTCCTGTTAGCGAGCTTCTTTGCTGCGGAGGTAAGCAGCCAGGCCTTGCCTAAGGAATTTATTCCCCGGGATGTTGCTGTGCCCTTCAAAGAGCAGAATATTTGTCCGACAATGAAGGTTCCTGGAGTTCCATACACAATGTGGACCTGTGGAATCCCCTATGTGCAGCCTTATTGTGGCGTCACCTCGTGAGTATATTAAATTATTAATAATTGAGATTTTTGTATTACGAATTCATAATAGAAGAATATTTCTTTTTTCCATCCCTCTGAAAAAAATTGTCTTCACAAGTGATTAATTTGGTGCATCTTAAAAAGCCAGCGTTCTCTTTAAAAGCTTCGTTCCATTTTCCCTTCTTTATGCAAAATAATAATTTTAAATCGAGTTCAGGGCTGATTTTTTTCACATCAAAATCTATAAAAACATTAAAATAAAGTCGTTTTCATAATATAATTTTTCTTGTACATCGTACTCAAGGCTCACAGTATAATATTCTTCTGGAAATTTATACAGCTTTAAACAATAAAAATATGTGAATTGTTGGCTCACCCTCTTACCTTCCGTCTTCAGCATGAACATTTACACGTGCTGTCCTGGTTATGGAAAGCACCCCCTCATCGACAACAAATGTGGAGCTCCCGAGTCAAACTGGATGATGCTCAGCGATCATTTCGTGCAACACAGCAGTGAATTGTTCACAAAGATCCTCTTCAAGGACGCCGGTTTCGCTGACCTAACCAACAACCAATCGAAGAATGTCTACACAGTGTTCGCTCCCTACGCAGAAGAAGTTATTGATATAGACTACAAGCTCTCGACGTCAGTGGCCTGCAATTCTCCTCATATAATATTATACTCGCAAAATATTACAATTCTTTTCAAATTCCCGTTTTCTTATTTCAGATCAAATGAGCGACCTCATCCAGTTCTGGCAGGAGTTGTCAAGAATAGAATCTACTCCACCGACTTTAAGAATGGCATGGTCCTCGAATCTGTCTACAAAAAACAACAGCTTAAGATCACACAGTACTCGAATAATGTAAAAAAAATCACCTCGACTACTCATAGCTTTATAGAATCGTATAAATCGTATTTAGATTACATTTAAAAAAAAATTAGTTACTCAATAAATAATTGCAAAAGATTTTCAGATATGTCAAGAGAAGAAATTTCAAAAAATCGATATTTTGTTCATTAATTTAAAATTCTTACTCGATCAATATCTTTTACGCTATAAATATCGTTGTTTTTTATTGTGAATTTAAGAAAATATGAAATCAATAAATAAATATCTTTAGATAACATTGCATTGTCCATTAGTTGTTCTTAGATTTTCTTTCTATGTCATGATTTGAATATATCTCCTTCCTCCAGCTCATGTTTATTGAATGCCGAGTTTTGACTACTCCTGATCATGAAGCGAGAAATGGTCTAGTTCACTACATCAGTGGGGTAAGAATTTAATGTATCATTGATTAATTAGCTATGGTGTGTTATTTATAATTAAAACATTTTTTGATGTCAAAATGTTTAAATATCAATCGATTTTAAATAATTGCAAACATTTACGCTTTTCTGATGAGTTTCAAATAAAGAATAATTTCGCTTTCGTTACGTTGTTGATCCTATTTAGATTCAACGATTATTTACTGTTTTCTTATCAGGATCAAATACTTAAAGTGAACTGAAAATTTATTCACGATTAATATAGCATACATTAAATATGGTTTTCTTAAATTGTATCTCAAATATCTTAATAATTTCGATTAAGAATTACAATAATTTTTATTTACTATCATAAAACTTCCTACTTTCATTCATATTTTTATCAATGTTAGGCTATCCGACCACACGAAGTGTCTGGTGATGACCGGCAAAACGTGTACAACGCCCTGCTAACTGCTGCCCCCTCATTCGCTCGTTCTCTGCCTGCTGACACCGTGACTATGCTTAAAAATACTGACAGCAAGAAGTGGCTGACAGTGTTCGCACCTACGGACACTGCCTGGAACGCTCTCAAGGCCAAATATCGATCCACAGAGGTGAGTAAAATTACGAATTGATAAAGTCTACGGAGAAATATGATTAATCATAAGTTTATTTAAATTTATAATAATTTAATTGTAGTTAATGATAAGTATTTATTGTGTTATTTTCTGTAATCTTCTCTACGCACTCTCTCAACAGGACCAGCAACTGATCGCAAAGAATCACATTCTGCGTAAAATGATCTGCTCTGGAGCCATCACCCGTCGCACCATGTCTCTAGGAAAGACTCTTGCCGGTGAGAACATCGGAGCGGACTGTCCCAGTATCGAGGGAGGTCGTTTCGTGCTGGATGCCTGCGCAAAACAAATCAAGTTGTCCCGTCCAGACGTGATGGCATGTAATGGAGTAATCCACATGATTGATGATGTTATTATTCCTCTGCAAGGTGAGTGGTAAACCTTTTTATTAACAAAATTTCATTTGATATAATAAACTTTTTCAATATGTCATCGTAAAATTTATCGTGAAATAGAGTCGTTTTAAACGAAAGTTAATCGTGGATTACAAGGATCCAAATCTTATACTATATTTTCAAGATGCGCATTATTTTTCTCTCAATAATTCTGAACATTTTATTCTCCTCAGTTCGTGACTCTGCCAATGCTATCAAGTGTCTTGGAGGCAGCACCGACATCACCCGAACTGTCAAGGAACTTGAAGGGTGCTCGCTCAACATCAAGTCCGGAACCAAATACATTATGCTTCTACCCACAAACGATGCCTACAAATGTCAGTGGGCTCTACTTGCCCTTTTTAACAATTTATTCAAATTCTTTCAATATTTTCAGTTGTCTAATATTACAATAGATATTAATAGAGTATACTTTGTAAATTAAATAATAATTTATAACTAAATCTGAGTTTTATTTGTAATTTTATTGCAGGGTTCGAGAACTACATGCGATTCCAGCCACAATGGAAACGATTCCAAACTGACGCCGAGTACCGCTGTAATGTATACCGTTATCACGTGATGGAGTTAGGCAACAAGTATTCTGAGCTGCCAGCCAGTTGGTGGAATCAGAACTATTTCAAGACAAACTACTATCCCGGCCGAGACACTTGGGAGACCAACTATTTTGTCAAATATCGTTACGGAAGTGAGGTGAGGTTTATGAATGGTCGTGTTTATTTGTTCTTCAATAAAATAGAACATTTCTTAGCCATATATATATATTATATATTTTATTTGTTTTGTTTTGTTCTATCTAACTAATAAATGTTTCCTGTATTATCACCTACAAATGTCAGAATATCATGCAATACCGTAAATATAATAAATATGAAGGATCTCCTTATTTTGATATATTCCAGCTCTTTTTCCACTATGCCAATGTGAATGACTTGAGCGCCAGAAAGTTCCGCGATGGTTACATCTATTTCGTCGACCGAATTAACGTTCTTCCTGAGAAGACAATGATGCAGATTATGGAAGCCAGAGAGGATCTCAGGTATCCAATGCTTTAATTCTTGTATTTTGTGCAGTTTAAAAATATTCTCTAAGCGAAAATTTTGATTTAAATATATAAATGTCAGAATTGTTAACAATCAAATTATCAAATTACAAGTTATGCATCAGAAATATAAATTTTATCTTTCATTTCCACAGTATTGTCTATGAGAAGACCAAGACTACTCAACTTGTGGATAATTTCGTGAAGGAGCCACCACGATTCCTCTACATTGTACCAAGAAACAAGGGTTGGGGAAACCGTCGTGAAAAGGCGTTCAATAACCTTGACATGAAATATGTGAGTTTATCAGAACACAAGACAACTTTACAAACAATTTGAAGACTCCCCTCTCCTCCTCTCCTCTCCTCCTCTCCTCTCCTCCTCTTCTCTCCTCTCCTCCTCTCCTCTCCCCTCCTCTCATCTCCTCTCCTCTCCTCTCGTCTCCTCTTCTCTCTCCTCTCCTCTCCTCTTCTCTCCTCTCCTCTCCTCTCCTCTCCTCTCCTCTCCTC